>PISX010008749.1:0-79927 GCA_004024625.1 Mellivora capensis | reverse complement strand
GTGACAGGGTTCTCGGACTGCCCCTCACAGCAAGGAGAACAAATCAGGTGAATACACAGATAGCTGGGCAGAAGTGCACAAACATATCCGGGATGAACTCCTGGGAAGGAGGGGAAATAAGCAGATAGGTATAGGGAGGGACGGGTGCTTGGCCAGGAGGGCCGTATGGGCTGTGCCAGGGGTGTGACTCTTGTCACACTCTCTATGTAGTAGAGTGGCATGGTCAGCCAGACCTACACCTGGATGCATTTGGAAACTGTAGATACCTCATTCACAACCGGGAGAGTGGGAAAACCCTCTGCAACACTGCCTCCTAAGGAAGCAAGTAAGAACAGTTTCTGGTTCCACCAAAAGCTTCAACACTGGTCATTCGGAGGCTGTGCTATCACCTGAACTCAGGGCCCTGGCCACAAAGATGGAAGATGTGACCAAGCCAGCTTCCTAGGTTTGGCTGAACATCTCAAGCTCCAGCAGTCCACAGGCGCCTCCTGACGTGTTGACACTAGGGCCATCCCAATGCTGACAGACAACAATGGAACAGAAGCTTTTTAAAAACTGTAATATCCCAACTGTTTGGTTTCTACAGTAGGAGTGTCCCAGTTCTGTCACCTACTTGCCATAACGACTAGGCATACTCTTCCTATCCTTTCTTTGCCTCAGTTTCCCAACCTGCAAAATCCAAAGATAATAGTATCTGCCATAGCGGGGATTTTGGGAGAGGAATTTGGGAATGATGAAATGACAGAATAAGTGTGAAAGGACTTTATAAACTCTGATTCTCTACAAATAATAGAGACAACTTATCATAGGCTCAACCTATAGTATTACGGAACAGAAAATTATCAGGAGGAAGTAGATTCGAGGTACTGATCAAAATTTTAAAGACTGTTTTAATGTGAAACAAGACAGACTAGCCTATGCAAACAACCACTTATTTTTAATAGCATAAAAGCACCTCTCAACCTCTCCTTGACCCCAGCAGTCATCAAGCAAATCCTAGGACGGAGGCGGATGAACAGTGTACAACTTCACGGTGATGGATGTGTCATGAAGTGAATTAAACCACAAAAGCAATTAAGTCATAAAAGCGGCAGTGATATAACTAGACACAAGGTTCAGAGGATCATCTGTGAAAGATTTCATTAGCTAAACCACAAAGTCCTACTGAAAAGCACACCAGCAATCTAGTTAAAATGGGTCACTTTATTTATAGATTCCATCACCAAATCACATATTCCTTGGTTAAAAAAAAACAAAAAACGTCTCTGAAAACTTTCTTTGACTAGGCAGGTTCAACAAGCCTGCTTCATTCCCGTTAAAGGAAAGGAGGAAATAATCTGTTTAAATTCTGCCCACACTCAACAGAAAATTTTCTTAATGGGCTCAATGCAGAAAGTGTCCCAGGTTCACTATACATTCGAGCTTTACTATAAATAAACAAACTTCACACAGTGCCAACACAGTGTATAGATTACACTTCCCTAGAGAACACACTGTACTAGTTTGGGGCTAACGACCAACTGTAGCGGGGTAGAGTTTCCTCAGGAAGGTTCCTGTTTGGGCTCACTGTGAAGGCAGCTTATCTGTCAGACACTCAGCAGGAGCCGCTACTGAAGGGGGGCAGAGTCATTCTGTGAAAATACGGACTTGGGCAGACCAGGAGCCTGTGCAAAGGGGGCAAACTGCAGGTCCGGGGAATGAAGCACGGTTGCTAGCCCGACGACAAGGGACGAGGGTAGGACACCACAAGCTGGCCGTGGTGATCTGAGTGCTGGGTGACTTTTAAATTCTCGTCATTATATTTTACTCTATTTTCAGCTTTTTTCCAGTGGTCATATTTTGTAAAATTAAGAAAAAAATATCTATTTAGGTGGCAATTTTGCCAAGTATGGACAGTCTAAGACTCAAATAGCAATGGCCAATTCTGTCCTAGAGACAATCTCTATGAACCCTGGATTCTATCTCTTCCGAGTCTTTTTTCAATGCACATGCATTTTTTTTTTCATTTGTTAAACCATTATTTTAAAAGGGCAAAATAAGCAATATCTGTATAGGTTACCTACAGTTACAGAAAGCAATGCAATCATAAGCCAAGTTAGACTGATTAAAATTCTATTTTTGGGGGGTGCCTGGGTGGGCGCAGCCAGTTAAGTGATTCTTGGCTTTAGCTCAGGTCATGTTCTCAGGGTCATGGGACTCAGCCCAGTGTTGGGCTCCACTCTCAGTGCAGAGTCTGCTTGAGATTCTGTCTCCCTCTTCCTCTGCCTCTCTCGCTTGTGCTCTCCCTAAAATAAGTAAGTCTTTAAAAAGAAAAAAATTCCATTTTCAAATGAAAAAACAACTCCAGGGATGCCTGGGTGGCTCAGTGGGTTAAAGCCTCTGCCTTTGGCTCAGGTCATGATCCCAGGGTCCTGGGATTGAGCCCCACATCGGGCTCTCTGCTTGGCAGGGAGCCTGCTTCCTCCTCTCTCTCTGCCTGCCTCTCTGCCTATTTGTGATCTTTGTCTGTCAAATAAATAAATAAATAAAATCTTAAAAAAAAATAAAAAAATAAATGGGGTGCCTGGGTGGCTCAGTGGGTTAAGCCTCTGCCTTCGACTCAGGTCATAATCCCAGGGTCCTGGGATCAAGCCCCGCATCGGGCTCTCTGCTCTGCAGGGAGCCTGCTTCCCTTCCTCTCTCTCTGCCTGCCTCTCTGCCTACTTGTGATCTCTCTCTGTCAAATAAATAAATAAATAAATCTTTAAAAAAAAAAATAAAATAAAAAATAAAAAAATAAAAAAAATAAAAAATAACTCCAGCTAACAATGGGAAATTTTTAAAATGGTATTAATTTAAATATGGCCCCAAAGGATCTGCTATTATTTACAGTTCCTCTACGTGAAATGGTCTGAACTGAGCCTGGCGTATCTATGTGCAAGTACATCCTTGCTTATTCACCTTATGACACTCTAAATGAACACCATCCACTGTCAAGTTGGAAGTGATGTGTCTAAGGGAGTTGCCACCATTGTTGTCGATCCCTGTAGCGGAGCCCCTGGACTGGGACACTGATGCAGCCTTTGAAACGGAGCTTGAACACGACTGAGACCAGAATGAAACCTCATCTAACGTGCTAAAACAGAATATGACATCATGAAAAGGAGGGAAAAAAGAAAACCTTTGGAATTCTGGTTTAAATAGCAATACTGCAAGCTGCACCAGCTCCCAGAGGAGCCGGTGAACATCCTCTGGGTGGGGACCTTTCTAGTCCTGAGGATACAAGCTGTCTTAGATGATCACAGCACATGGGGCTTCAGTCCAGATGGGCCCACATGTACATGGTTAGAGGTCTAGGGGCAGATAAAAGGGGCCTTGTAAAAGACTGGCTGCGGTTCTCACCAGGTCCTTTAAAATACATTGCTGCATTAAAGTTTCCAAGAGCCCTGTACCTACAGAACACCTGGCGCAGGTCTTAGCAGCTCACAGTGCCATCGGTAAGTGGACATGGCCACCAACTACGTGCCTGCGCCTGTGTCTTGCGTGCCAGCCTCCCCAAAAAGCACGGGCTGCTCATGTGTGAGGGTGATACCACTGATCACCCCAGGCCCTCTCTTCCGACGGCCTCTTTCTAGCAATGGTGCTGAAGCTTTTCCTTAGCGCTGTGCTACTCCAACCACCTTCCTGGAGCCACCTGGAGCACGAGGACACACACATTTCATTCGGAGTCAGGACGGAATAAATCGACTTGATTTCCCTAATCTGCACCATTTTATCATCCATCAGCTTCACCTCGCTAAGCCTCAGTTCCCTCACCTACAAAGTGGAGCTAACGGTGGCACCTATTTACTTGCTTTGGACAAGTGATGATGAGATGAGAGCATTCAAGTCCAGACGCTCAGTGCAGGGGCTGGCACAAAGAAAGTGCCCAGGAAAAGGCAGATGCTACTCTAGCACGGGCAGCCTTCTGAACACTGTGCTCCCCAGGGACTTAAAATCACCACGCTAGGAAAATACAGATCTGTGAACAGGATGCAAACCAGGTGACCGAGTGACACACCTTCAAGAGACTGGCTGCCATGTCTTCCCACACGAGCGCTGCCGGGGGTCTTGCTTCTTTCCCATTCTGGCCAGATGTCCCTTTCCTTGCAAGAGCAGCCCCTGGTGGGACACCCTGTCTTTCTCCCGTGCCCACACTTACTAGACCCTAGGGGAGACACAGACCCTGGCAAGACAGGAGGAGACCTTGAGCACTGCAGAGCTCAGCCACCTCCTCGCACCTCCCTCTCGGAGTGAGCTGCTCACTTCCTGCCTAGAGTAGGGGACTCTTCCAGTGCTGGCCCACAGACAGGCGCCAGGCTGACCAGTACAGGCTGTACCAGGATCAAAGGTGGTCCAGTTGACTTCCGCTAGCCTCATTCCTTGGTCTTATTTCAGGAATCAGCCCAGCACTTACGCAGGGGACAATTTAGTGGGCCTCCTCCAGTTCCAGCCAATGGATCACCCCTTCCTCATGGTTTGGGGGATGATTCTTCACACTCTTACTGAAAAATCATGATAAAAGCAAATGTTCTAGCTTACAGCCATTTTTGTAGTTTTGATTTTTTTACCTCTAAACTGAGTATCCACAAAAAACCCTGGAGCCAAAGACAAGAGAATTAACAAGGGGTGGCACGAGCTACACACTCAACTTCCCAGACGCTATTACCTTCTTTCTTGGTCAGTGTGTATGTGAGTGTGTGAATTAAATGGAGATCCAGAATGTTGGTACAGGAAAAAGTCAGTCCAGTCTCCTAGGTCTTGTGCATGAGAAAACTACTTCAGGGAGGTTAAACAACGTACAGGAGGTCACAGAGTGGGGCCAGGACAAAAAAGTTTAAACGAGAATCAGCCCAACCCACTAGTTTTACATATGAAGAAACAGGCCCAGCAAAGTGGACAAGCTTCTTTTTCTTTGCTTGGGGAGAACACCCCCCTCCCTCCCCGGGTTAAAGACTGTTTCTGTTTTCAAATGTTCTGGGATGCTAACACCACTGGAGTGCACTGGCTAAATAAATGCCTTACCCTTCAAATGGTATGGGTCAAGTTCAGATGGCTTAAGGACCCTGACCTCTGCTGCTAGACCTCTGGGGCTCTAGGTGGCAGGACCTTTTCAGTCCCTGTGGAAAAGGAGATGGTTTTCTCCTGGGGAAGCATAAACAGGCGTTAATTGCTGGACACCGTCTGGGCCAGTCCAGTTTGCCACTGTATAGCATGGAGCCTTAATTCAATGTGTGATCTGGAGGGAGTCCCTTCTTCTCTCAGGGCCTCAGGGACTGGGTCAGGTGATCATTAAAGCTCCTTCCTGTAAAGACAATATTTTATTATCCTGGGAAAGCAACGGTATTCACTCTAGTACAGTGACACCCGTACATCAACATCTAAGTCAAATTCTACATGGAAATACGCCTTGGTCTTCTGCCTTTGGTTTAGATTGAATGGGTCTGTTTTTACCTTCACTTCAGAGAATATAAAGATATTAACTTGGGGGCGCCTGGGTGGCTCAGTTGGTTGAGCATCTGCCTTCGGATCGGGTCACAATCTCGGGGTCCTGGGATCGGGCCCCATGTAGGGCTCTGTGCTCATTGGGAGTGTGGTGTCCAGACCAGCAACGTGAGCATCACCTGGGTACTTGTTAGAAATGCTGGTGCTCAGGCCCTATCCCAGACCTCCTGACTCAGAAACTCTGGGGGTGGGGGCCAGCAGGGCGTTCTAAAGGGCCTCCCAGGTGATGCAAAGTTTGGGAACCAGGGACATACTTCATCTGTTTGAAAAAGGCCTTTCTCAAAGCCAAAACTGGATGGACCTGGACCGAGTAGCTCACTTACAAACTAGGGAACTGGGGGAGGGAGGCAGAGCTGAGTACCACAGAGGTGTCATGCAAATGCCTGAGGAGGCCTCCAGATCATTTTAAGGTAAATATGGTGGGTCCCAAAATAAAATCTGGCCACCATACCCACCTATTGCCACCATCAACAAAAATAAAATAACCTTAAAAATAAAAAAAACTTAAAGGCCCACTACCTTTCCTCGCCTTTGCTGCCCTCCCTCTCAGGGAGGTCACATATACGCGTAACCCTCCTTCCAAATCTCTCGCCTTAGAAAGTTAACTGCGACTCTGCTCCGCCATCCCGGACTGGAGAAGACAACGTTTCAAAGGAACACCTTCCTGCAAATCTGCTGGAGTTTCCCTGCAGAGGAGCACACGGGCCTGTGGTATTCTCCAATTACAGTTCTTCTGTCCAACTAAGGTGCTGCAGTTTCAAAGGAGGAGACTCTGTGAGGAGGCAGAACACTAAGGTCTTCACAGAACACCAGAGGCTTCAGTTAAGGAAAAAAATCAACATCACTGCCTGAAACCATCAGCCCCAGACTACTGAAAGCTTATGCATTTTTATCTTAAACACTGTCTACATTCGGAATAAACTAAACAACTCAAGACTTCTCCTCGTCCCTGCAGAGAGGAGGGGGCAGGAATCGTCCCCCGTGAAGAAGGCTCCCTGTCCGCACTTGATGCCACCTCCCCAACGGTGATGTCCCTGTGCTCTCCATCCCTGCCTCGGGGCAGCCCTGTGGACCGCTGGCTTCCTCTGCACCCACTCTTTGCAGTCCACCCCTATGTTGGCAGGCAGCCCACTAACCACTGACTCAGGGTGACAGGAAGTCAATCTGGAAATAAAAGTACTGCATACAAATGAGCATTATCAATGAAGGGCTAGACTGAGTCACCCTCGGTGGCATCTCAGATTGGTCAGAGACGGCCACTGGTCAGAAAACAGTCATTTACACAGCTGTGGCTCTGGGCCAAACAGGTAAGCTTGCTCCTCACACGCAAACCTCACACACAAATTGTACTCAGTGTGCAAGGCATTCAGATTCTGACATCCTTGACTTGATTTTTAAACCTCCATGTCGTTTTATGAGGTTCTCTGAGCACTTTGGTATGATGAAAAGGTACAGAAAGAGTAAGGGGAAGACGGAGCCTATGCTAAGCTCTAGTTACACTGCCAGGCATTGATGCTGACCTCTAATTCATGTAATCTTTACAACACGGAGCAGTGGGTATCCATATCCCCATCTTATAGAGGAGAGAACCGAGGTCTGTAGAGGTAACAAATGGTCCAAGAACTACATGTTTCTATGAGAATTGTATAAACGGCAAGGTAGAAGCTCAGAAATACTCAGTGGTGTGCTCAGGGTAACAGAGCTAACAGCCATGCCAGGAACCACACGCACCCCGGCCTGCACCGTCCCAGTGCCTGGGCCAGCTTTCTGTACTACGGCACGCGACTCTCGCAGGGACGCTTGTGAGTCTGGGACCTGCACAAACCTGCCTGATCCGACCAGAAAGGAACTGCATAGAGCAAAACAGTCAAAACGCTCTAACTGATGCCAACAGCAGGGAACTGAGCCGCAGATGATACCGAACACTAACAATCATAGGCTGGTTTAGATGTGGTCGGATATGCAGACAACTGTTTCAGCCACAGCAGATCAACTAACTAGATTTTGTTTCGGAAAAGAGTTAACACTCATTTGCTTACTGTGAATTTCTCCATTTAAGAGAGGGAGACAAGACAACCTGGGTTCAAACCCAGGTCTTCCACAAACTGGCTGGGTGACCTCTGAGACCTTCTGATTAGGAATAAGTAATATCTGACTCCAGCACCGTTTTATTATGAGCATCAGAGGAGCAAGTGTGTGAAGAGTGCCTGCAAACCATAAAGCACGACACAAATGGAAAGAATATTATATATCAGCTGGACAGGTAGAGAGTTTTATAAGCACTGGACACAGCCCCTAATCATGCTAGTGGCACAGGGGAGTCATTCCAGGATTTTAAATAAAGAAGGAATAAAACCAAAAAATGCTTGTGAATACTCTACGAAATGGCTACTCCCTTTGCATAAAAGCAAGAGAGATCATGTGAAATAATTATCATGCCCTGTCCAGGATCTGAGTTGAGAGCTAGAAACAGGAAAGTGAAACTGGGTCGCATGAGCTAAGAGCCAGGAACTGAGGTCTAAGGCAGGGTGGCACGTCTCAAAACCAAACTATCCACAAACGATGGTCCTAAGGATGACACATGCAAACAAGGGGAAAGAGAAACCTACAAGGTGAGCCAAACACAAAGAAGAGGCTCTTCCTTTCCTTTCTCCACAGAGAAGAGGTCCTACTCCAGGTGAAGTCGAGCTAATAAACAGGTCGCTCTGTGCTCCCCAGTCCTGTGCTGCCATGAGTCCACAAGGAAATGCATCTAGCAGGGCTCCCAACTCCCAGAGTTTGGGTGGGCAGACAGACATGCCTCGTGCCAGCAGCTGGCCTTCCAGAATTGAGGTTTCAATGGAGTCTCCTCCTTTGAGGTTCATGCAACCACCTCCCTTTCCTGGGCTCCAGGTCACTAATTCTTCAATGACTCTGCCACCTGACCCCAACTGTCTACACCCCAACATCACTCTCAGCAACTTCAGCATCTACATGGGTGACATTCAACCCGTAGCACTGCTGCACTGACCTCTGTCTCCTCTCTACCTCGAGGCCCCTTGGATGCGGCCCCAGGACAGACGCCACTGACTGTCTACACACATTCTCATCTCCAGAGTATCAGAGTCCCAGTTTTTAGTAGAACATTTTGCCACTGGAAATAAAAGAATCAATTTCTCAGTCTTTCCTGCAGCCATATTAGCCAGTACATTGTATCATTACATCGGTTTTGGAAGAGAAGAGATTGACTTGAGAGGGCTCAATTTTGCCTTTCTTAGTATGTGCAGCTCAGAAGTGACAGCTGGAGCTCCAGCATCCATCTTGAGCCAATATGTGACCTTGTGGGCAGAAACCATGTGCTGAGGAAGGTGGGATAGAAAAAGAAGCCTGAATCCCTAATGGCATCACATCACAGATCTGGCATCCTTAGCCTATGTCCAAGCTCACATGAGGTGACAGAGAAATAAGTGACCATATTTATGCCTCTTTTTGTTTTGTTTTGCCTATAACATGCAGCTCAACCTCATTCCAACCATTAGAGGCCAGTGGTCAAACAGCAGCAAGCAGTGCAATTGACAGGTGCACAGTCTGTAACATGGCAATTCATTAATGGGGGTCCAAAGAGGTCAAAGGCCAGTGTTTCCTCACCTTGTGTCAGTGCAGGACATCCTACTGAATATTCCAGGCCCTGATATCGTTTGATCCATCACATACCTTCAGACTTATCCCTACTTTGCCTTTAATTTCACATATCTCACCTTTTTGTTTAAATCTCCACAGTTGTCTATACCACAACCTTTGAGGAAAGGACCATAAACATGTTAAAGATGAAAAAAATCTCCAAAAAATGTGCATAATGCAATTGTTTCTTCTTGTATAAAATTCAGAAGAATGGTACCCAAGAACGTATTCTTCACTCACCCATCCCTACACATCATTACACACATAATTACACACTAACCTCATATAACTCCAAATGGTCATGAGACCCCCCCTTGACAGCCAAAATCTGGCAAGAGGGAATGGCCCTTGCAGGGAAAAGACATGCCTGTGATACACCAGAATACACTGTCAGGGTCTCAGTTACTGTAAGAAGAGGGCTGAACTCCAGGATTCACTGAGCTGTCCTCAAGTTTCTAGGATTCTGCTGTGGAGTAATTCAAAGTAAGGAGTGAAGGGGCTGGACCTTCTGCGTGAATCAGGATGAGCCCATATCCTACTTGAAGGCTTTTTATAGCCTCTGCCCCCAAACGGTACAGTCAAGTCCATCATGTATGCCTCCACGAGCTCATACAAGTACTATCATAACACCTCCCACAGCTGATGGCGCCTAATCAAGAAAATGTTTAACTCCATTGTGAGCTTTTGAGGCAGGGCTGTGTTGCTACCCTTTTTGTATTACTGGTGCTAAAAATGAGCACAGAAGTTCAGGAAATGGTCATTAAGTAAATGGATAAAAGTATGAATAAATCAGTGAGCCAGCCAGGGAACTGTACACCTGCTCCTGGGACCTTATGCAACATTCTGTATTTATAATCTCTCGGTCGACTGATAATACTGCTAACCTAGTAACAACAGGTGAAGAGATGAACATGAGACAGGAGGCCCTTCCCTCAAAGGAGTAATGGGCTGCCCACCGACACAGAAGCAAGAAAGACCCACTAATGCTGTGGCATGGAGGAGGAAGGGAGCTGAGGAAGGACTGGTGAAGAAATGGTTGCTGCATTACTAGTCACTTTTACAGAAATGGCTAAAATAAGGAACAGGAAACTGTTTGCAAATGGGTGTGCAGAAAGTACCTACTGATAATGTCCTATGACAAGGCAAGAAGGGAAGACACTGACAGTCTGACGGGCTCCAAGGAATAGATGACGCTTTTCTGAGGGGGGGGGGCCTGCAGTGAGGTGCAAGGGGCCTGGGGTGGCAGGTATGGAGAGAAGTGCTATGTGCCAGGCCCTCCCTCCTGCCTCCTCCAAATATGAGGAGGAGTGAGCAGCAGGCCCTGCACTCTGAGGGCGAGAACACCAGGGTGAATTCCAGTGTGCTCAAGGACTCTCCCTGCACTTCCGACAGACCACCCAAGCTCCTTCCCACAACTCGGACAGGCGCACTGCCCTTGTCTCATGCCACAAGGGAACATCAGGTCCCTTTCCCAAGGTCTTAAAATGGATGGGTGACATAACATAACATAATAAAACAAAACAAAATAAAACACCAACAAAAAAACCCCCAGATGGGTGAGAGAGCTGGGGTTCAGCCCATGTTTGTCTAAGTTCAAATACTTAGGACCAAATACTTGCAGAAACCTTTTTTTCCTCCACCTTGGAAATAGGATGCTGAGTCGAACCAAAAGGAGAGAGAACAGATCAATGGAGAGCAGGGTGGGCAGGTAGGAGCAGTGGGACTGGCCACTCTAATGCCTGAGAAAATAAAAGCCTCTGTTGCATGTGAATGGAAATTACAAGAAAATGAATACAATTTATTAGAACTTTAGAGCAGTCACTCCTACAGTCAGCTCAGCTGTCAGTCTTCTGAAGCGTTTCTACAATTTCACTTCCTGTGTAGCAACCGCACTGGTTACTTGGAGAAGAAGTTGCACAGGAGCTGAGCACCTTGGAGAAGAATGCAAAGAAGATGGCAAGGAAGCTGGTGATGCCAGGAATACAACGGCTCCCTCATTTAAGTTACTGTCGTGCTGGATTACGTAGTCAGAAGCAACCCCAGCTGCTGCTCATTTTAAGAGAGCCATTTCTATTCTTAAAAAATAGAGACAGAGAGAGAGAGAGAGGGCAGGCAGGAAGGAAGGAATGCTGAGAAAAGTCCTGGAACTTCCCACACAGATTATGCTCTTAGTGAACAAAGACTAAATGGCAAACAGGTAGGAAGGGGTCCGCTCTCAGGGGGATGAGGACTTGCCCCCAGGGCCCTGAACAGCAGTATGCTGCCCTCAATGCAGGGAAACACTCAGGCAGTCTTGATGGAGCAAATATGTGCACCCTAAGAACAGTGAGCCAGGACATCCCTAGCCTGGGGCCACACTCAAACCCCACTGGTGGGAACTTCAATTGATGTTACATTTCCGGGAAGCACTTGGCAAGGTGCCAAAACAGTCTTCTCCTGAGCATCTGAAACCCAATATCTTAAGGGAGTTGTCAGAATGATGAGCAGAGCAAGGTGTATATTACAACAGTGAACGAATGGAAAAACCAACATCAGTGACAGGAATATGAATAATGAAGTAGGTAAATCCATAAAATGGAGTATCATGCAGCCACTAAAACAGGGTAAAATTTTTAATGATGAAAAAACTTTGTAAGTGGGAAAAAAAAAAAGGAGAACCTAAGGCCATGTTTACAACCTGGCACAACAGCTACTTTATACAGTAATTATTTATACATGCTATATATAATACATAGAAAAGTAAACTTTAGGGGTGCCTGGGTGGCTCAGTGGTTTAAGCCTCTGCCTTCAGCTCAGGTCATGATCTCAGGGTCCTGGGATCGAGCCCCATATTGGGCTCTCTGCTTGGCGGGAAGCCTGCTTCCCTCTCTCTCTCTCTGCCTGCCTCTCTGCCTGCTTGGGCTGTCTGTCAGATAAATAAGTAAAATCTTTAAAAAAAAAAAAAAAAGTGAACTTTAATGTATTTCTGTCTAGTTAATACTATTAGAATTCTCAAAATTGTGGCATGCAATTTAAAAAACGTTTTTCTGTATTTTCCATATTTTTAAAGTAAGGACATAATACTTTTAAAATCTGAAGGATCAACATATTTTAATGAAGAAACCAAATTTATCAGGCCTACCAAACAGTCTGGTTTTATTGCCAAAATGGAATACTCACGAGCATATGTCCCCTGCTTCTAGGATCTGTGATCACAAGCAACAGAGAAGTCAGTGCTCATACCCTGATTGAGAATTTAGACACTGAGAAGACCAAAGCTGTAAGAGGCAGGAAGAGTTCAAAAGAAAATTCTAATCAACCTAGTTCTAAGCTTTCCACATTCCCAGGGACAAGTATCTTTCCTTTCAGGGTCAGCTAATAAAACAGTGGAGAAACTCATAGCTTCTCCTCGTTTCTAGTAGGCCACTCTGAGAGTGGAATTTATCTGCAGAGAAGAGTAAAATTATCTATCCAGAGACACTGATTGGGCCCACAGACATCAACCCCACTGCCCTAATTCACCTTCCCAGTGAGAGCAATACTCTCTGCATTCAGGTAAGGGCAGCAAAACAATAAAACAAGTAAACAATTAACTGCTAACCACCTGTCTAACTCCAAATACAAAAAACCAGACATGTAAGGAAACTTTCTTGTCCCATCCCACATAAAACCAAAATGCTGGCCTATAAGACCTAGAGAGCTTCTCAATTTTTAAGTTCTGTGATTCAATCTCAATTTTTAAGTTCTGTGATTCTAAGACATAAATTTGATCTTAGGCATGTTAAGCCATTGTTGTCTTAGAAGAGCAGCTAATTGATCTTCCAGAAGGTAGTCCATTTCCTGCAAAAATGTGTAGAATACAGTGGGGGAGAGTACAGTCCAGTGGCTACAGAGAGCAGTGACTGCAGAGAGGAAGGCCTGGCCTTTGCAACCCACTGCAAAGCCTCACTTTGCCGCCTCTGTGAGCACTACTTCCATGTGCGGTTGCGTACGACCATCTGAGCCTCCACACAGGCATCTGGTCCAGTGCCAAAGCTTTGAAGGGCAAGGAGAAACAGGTAACATGGCAACCAAGGAACTGAGAGTTCAAGTCCCACCTCAGCCAAAGGGGATGTAAACTCTGGGGCCTGTTTCTATGTCTACAAGAAGAGAGATGGACCCACTAGATCGGAGTCTCTCGCCAACTCTTCCACACAGTATCCCTCGGAAGTCAGCCGGTACACATTCGAGCACTCACTCTAAGTACACGACCCTCATAAATCTGTTCTAGCACCAATACTCATGTATATTTTGCTTTCTCCTCTGTTATTTCCTCCAAACTTTTAGATACTTCTAATTATGATTGTTTAAATATATATTGATTGCTGGTCATTTAACTTGTCTAAGTTCACCTGTCCCCCCCGCCCGCCCCGTCTCTGAGTAACACTGATGCTTCCAGCAGACACACCGCGCCTGTCCTGTAACAGCGCTCCTCCCACCCCAGGGCACCACATGAACCCCCAGAGACCTCATTCTAAGTATCAGATGCAAGGTTCACAACGATCAGAAAAATTTTCTCCCTGCTGGAATTTTCTATGATGAAGTGAAACAATGCAGGTGCAAGTGCCTGGCTCCTAAGAGATGGTTAGAAGAGAGACGCTAACTCTGCATCTTACAGACTTGTTTTATCTTACTGAATTTGCTTTGAAAACCTGCAGCCAAGAGTCCTGGGCTGCATCGAGGTTGCTACTGCCAACACAGTTCCTAATCTCTAGAAGTTCTCGCTGAGAAGAATGAGGTGTGGGGAGGATAAGAGAAGCAGTAAGCAAAGCACACACAAGAAAAAAAAGCCAAGGCAACAAGGTGGGAAGGAAGGCTGACCAGGTAAGTATGCTCTGTGACAGACTGCACGAGGACCTGAGAGAGAAAAATCCATACTGTGCTTCCAAAAGAGAAGTCTCTTTGCAGATGAATTTCATGCCATCTGTGGTAAAAACCGAAAATGCTGTAACGAACCATGATTCTCTCTCTTAGATGCAAATAAAGGAGGGAGTTACTATAATCTGCTGAATTCATTCTGAGTCCTTGCCATTCCCTACAGAACTGTTACACTGATCTCCTCCCAAACTGCCTCATTTTACCCTGTATCCTCATCTTTAGACTTCCTTATTCTTCAGGATGCAGATGGGACACGTATTTTAAATAACTCACTGAATAAAGACCTGAGAGCAAGGAATTGGATAAGGGAAAGTAAATATTATTGACCTTTCTAAAAACAATTTCTGTTGTACTCTGATGAGGACCCACAGCACCAAATAAATAATGCTATCTGGATGCAGTTCAACAAATATTTACCGAGTGATCATGGCAAATCCTCATGCTAGGGACTGTGAAGAGTACTGAATACGTAGTCCTTGCCAAGGTGAGTTTACAATCTGGTAGGAGAGACAAGATGAACACATAAATAACTAATGAGGGGTAGGACGTGATAAGGACAAAAGAGAGACAAAGACCTGTGTTGCGGAGAAGTGGGGAGAGGTCATTTTCCGGCCGGGGAGACAGAAAGCTTCCTAAAGGAGGCAGCACGTGGGTGGGGCTTTTCCTTTCCATTTCTGCACAGGACTGCCTCTCCCCAGGCTTCGTGACCCACCAGCATCTGGGGACTCAAACTGGATGAGAAAGAGCAAGAGGCAAATGGGCAACACGAAGTTTCAATGCGCCTGCTCAAAGGAGAGTCCCTGTCACTAATGACAAGGACGTCCAGAGATGGAAGAGAACCCGAGGCCCTTCCAGCACAGAGAACCAGTGACTCTGCCTGAGGGTGAGGTAGGCTCATCACGGTGTGCTGGAGACCACGCCTCCCAATGCTGAAGCAAACAGAAGCAGCGAGAGGACACTATGGCTACTTATTTAGGGATGTGTGTTGAGAAAGAGGAGTAGAAACTCTTGGTGTTTTTAAATACTGGCACAGAGAAGCAAGAGAGAACACATTTTTCTCAGTCCACTTTCCTACAAACAAGCAAGCCTTCAGAAGCTATAACCAACACCATGAGACATGGGAAGAGACAGTATTAAATTGTCCTGGCTCTTCTAGACAAATACACGTCTTCTAAGGCACAGGTTTCTACTTGTTAGTCCCTGTACTGCTGGGTGAGAAAACGAACACCATTCCAACTCCATTTGTGACAAAGATGAGATCCCACCTCATTTGAAAAGCTATGCTCCACCCCTCTTCCTTCCCTCTGCTCTCCACGTGCCCCTATCCCCCATCTCCAGCCACAATGCTTCCCTTCCTCTATATTCCCACGACCTTTTGCAGACAGCACTGTGAACCACTCACCACGCCGTATTAGAGTCAGGCAGGCATGTGGACAGGAAACACCTCCTGCAATGCTAACAGGCGCTATCCCCCCTCTAGCCTGCGAGGTCCTTGCATGCATGCTCCCATCTTTAGATCCCACGCTTCACAGAATAACGGGTACAAAACAACTTATTTGAATAAAGACCCGTGGATACAGGAGAGCTGCTCCCTTCTCGCCCATGGCTCCTAGAGATGCCCATAATTTCCTTGTAATTCCACACTCATCTTTCCTCCAGGGGCCATCCCCCTCCTGCCTCGCCCACTCTGTTAGATGCTAACTAAACCCTCAGGGTCAATCCACAAATCAGCAGAGTCCAACTTTCTGTAAAGGGCTGGAAGCAACTATCAGGGAGATCTGGCTGGTTTGGGTGGGGCTCTCCTGGTCCAGAAAGGATCCTCACTCTGCCCCACTTCTGAGGCTGTTAACTTTTCCCCGGCTTATAGAAATACGAGGCTGGCTTCTCTTTTTCCAGAATGAGAAGAGAAAGTAAGCACCAAGGATCAAACAAACAGTGGCTCTGGAGGGGCTGAGAGACATAGGTCTGTCTTGGGAGCAGGTAGAGGTTAGAAAGTTGAATCCCATACCCAACGGAGGCAGAAAAGAAATTCTTTAAAAGCTCCAGTGAAGGGGCGCCTGGGTGGCTCAGTCGGTTAACTGACTGCCTCTGGCTCAGGTCACCATCCCAGGGTGCTGGGACTGAGCCCTACATCAGGCTCTCTCTCTCAAGTAAATAAAATCTTTTTTTTTTTTTAAAAAGAGTTTATTTATTTGATAGACAGAGATCACAAGTAGGCAGAGAGGCAGAGAGAGAGAATGAGAGGGGGAAGCAGGCTCCCCACTGAGCAGAGAGCCTGATGTGGGGCTCAGTTCCAGGACCCTGAGATCATGACCTGAGCTGAAGGCAGAGGCTTAACCCACTGAGCCACCCAGGCACCCCTCAAATAAATAAAATCTTAAAAAAAAAAAAAAAGTCTAGTGAAAAGGCTTCAAAGTCTGACCTCTCTGTTCTGTAGACGAGGAAATGGAGGCACAGGAAGAAGAGCTGACTTGAGGAATTACTTGGATGGGGCAAGGCCATCAGATAACCAGGAGCTGACTGCACACGCCCTGGATGACTCAGATGGATTCAGGAAGAATTAACTGTGTTCTATTTAACTCTATCTACATCAATTTAGGAAGCATAACTCATAACATCCGTTAAAATACAGGCCTCTGACTTTACGGATAGATGAACAGGACTGTGAAATTTCAGTGGAACTTTAACTTCACCTGTTGTATCCAGCTACTTAAGGTTCTTGAAACAAACACTGACAAGGCCCACATGCTAACCCTCTGTTGCTAGAGCATTGCTTTGAAAAGCAAACAGCCCCTGGCTAGTGGCAACTTGCTTCCTTAGCGAGGGGTAGCAGCGAGTAGCAGGCATCCAGTGCAAGGAGCCAGAGAGGCATCTAGACAGCCAGCCCTGCCAAGCAAAAGTGAGGGAACCCATCCAACACAGGCTGATGCTGAGGCCACAAACCTCCAACAGCCCAGCCCAGCCGCCACCTCCCGCAGCCCCCGGCACACGCCCTTTCGGAGGGGAGTATGTTTTTCCCTCACCTGGACTTTCTCATTAACCCGGGGCCCAGCATTTCACTGGTATGCTGGGGTGGGCAGGAAGATGTGGGTGAAGAGCAGCCGCGAAATTAATGCGTGGGCTTTCAACCCTTCCTTTTCTGAAAACCCAGACCAGTTTACATTTCGCTCCTTCCTGGGACCTAACTGTAACTGGGAGGAGAATTTGACATATCGGAGGCCTCTTTTCTTTCAAAGTATTCCAAAAGCAAACCGAATGTCTAAACGTTGGCTCAGGTAACACGGATTGCCAGCAGCGAGGCCGACTTCAAACATGCACGGTAAGTATGCTGCTGAGTGGGCACCTGGTGTGAATTCGGGTAACCACACCCCGAGCGTCCTTGTTAAGAGAAAAACAGCTGTACCAACGACCCCGTCTTGCTCTCCCTATAAGCGTGTCAAGAGATACTTGTTCCGAAACCACGTGCTCCGTCAGATCACACACACACCTGTCCGCATGACCAGTGGGCGACGAGCTGTGTGGAGCGAGGCATTCTGGGCACAGACGGCGAGCACGGCCTCTGCTCACGGTTCTCCGAGGGGACTGATTCGTAAATAACTACACAGTTTCAGAACATGAAACAGAGTGAAGTGTCAAAACCACCGAGAGGCCAAGTGCCCTACACAGGTTGGGAGCGACCCTAATTCTTCTCTAGCATTATCTCACCCACTCTTTACAAAGCTGCTGTTGAGGCAGGCGTTTTTGGTCCTCACTTGGTACATGACAAAACTGAGGTTCAGGGAGGCTGAAGCGCCTCCAAATCAGAGTCAGCAGCAGTGGCCACGGCCACTGGCGAGCACCACCTATGCTGCAAGCCAAGCCAGGCTACACAGCTGACGGGGGATGTTCTCACTCTAGCTTCACCACACCGCTTTCAGGGAAGGTCTGCCATCATCCCCACCTCATGAATGATGAGACGGACGCAATTAAAGTAGCCTAAATCCTGCCTCCACAGCATGTCCCCTTGGTCACCACCACTATTTCTACATGCTGGGAGTGCTGTGGGAAATCACAGAAGGCCTCCGGAGGCAGTGGCAGGTTACACTGATGCAGAACCTCACTGCCGGCTGACCAGAGCACGTGCTTTGCTACTGGAGGCTGAGGAAAGAGAAAAGCATGACAGAATATGCAATCGAGTTGGCTCTGAAGGCCTACCATCAGGATTACTGCTTGCAAAGCCTGAGAATGCAGTTGCTTGCAAGGTGCATACTTTTCTACTTCATTCTTTAATTTTATCAGTCAGCACTGCACTAGGATCCCCAATTTAAGTACAAAGAAGCTAAAGGGCCTCAAGCAACTTTCCGCCCCAAATAAAATATAGGTTTTGATACAAACCATGAGCAGACTGGTGTATGTAAAAGGCAGTCAATGCAACACCGCTGAGCTCTTGCTGCAAGAACTTTCATTTGCCTCTCCCCTGAAAGAGGGCTGAACAGCCTACTCACTGCTCGTCAAACTGAATTAACATTTGGAGGCCAGCAAGGAGTAAATGCCCCAAATAACGAATGTAAATGTTGTAAACCTGGAATGCACAAGGATAGCCAAATGGCAAATGTGCAGAAACAGACTGTCTCTCCTATGTTAACCCGATGTTTAAAAGCAAAGCATAAACTCCATGTATCTCTCCACAGCACGTTTCCCAGCTCTGGGCCTTGAAAACGTTTCCACAGAAGAGATTCAGAGATGAAGAGTCGATTTTTTCAGGATCTCTTCCTTTCCCGAGTCATCTGAACTTCAGCCTGTTAGCGGCGGGCACGTCAGAACACTGTGCCTACCGCCCCACCTTAGCCTCTGCATCTGGTTACACAATTCAGTCGGGAATAAGCAGAAGGGTGCCCCCAGAAGCAGGCATCGAGTGGCTCTCTCTACAAATATGTCATAAATAATTCTCCCAGCATTGTGGTTCCACCGGGATTTCTCCTTGGGCTATTAAAACTACTGAGACTATTCAAGAGTTGGTGAACCTGCGGCTCAAGAAGTCACATATTTCGTCTCTTCCCTTGCAGACTGCTGCTACCATCCCCTAAACAGCCACGGCTGGCAGTGGCGATCGGCCGTGGTCTCCCTCGGAGGCTCCAGGAGCATCTCTCATTACTGCTTCCACTTCCAGTTCCACTACTCCTGCTGCGGGTGCACATTCACCGAGCACTTCACAGTGCATGCATTTCTCACCCACTGTCATGATGTTTCTCGGAGACTGGTACTCTGCAGAGAAGGAACTGACCGTGCCACAGGGAAGCAGAAGGGACCCTGCCTGAGTTCACACAACTGGCACCATGTGGGCCAGCAGACAGTCAAGACCAGGGCTAGCAGACCAAAACCTGTGTGCTCTTAACCACAGTGGTGGCCCCCAGTTTCCAAAGTAGTGAAAGCACAAGTGACTTAACCTTTTTTAGTTTTGTTGCAACAAACCTGAGTTAATTTTCAGAATCAGTAAGGAAAAAGAACTATCTGTAATTTAGCCAAGCAAAAGAAAAAATGTTCCAAGCTCTGTGGTAGGCCCTGGGCACCAACACCACCCCGAGAATACAATGCTGCACCAAGTTATTTCCAAGACGAAGATGAACAGCGAGGCAAAACATTGTAAAAACCAAATTGATCAGTTATGGTTCAGTATAGGTTCTTACAGGTGGAAGAGGCAGGGCCTCCCAGACTAGCCAGAAATCCAGGCCAACACCTTCCTTGACCTGCTCTCTCATAGTTGGAATATGGCATCTGCTTATAACATCCCCTTGAGGCCTTGCTTCTGAGACACCTCCTTTCAGTTCAGACCCAGACGGTAGGTGCCTCTTCCTCACAATGAACTCAGTACGTGGGGTGTGTGAGCTCCCCAACTGTCCGGAGACTCACTCCACTTCCGAGGGGCTACCGTGTAAGAGGCTCTCTGAGGTCAGCGGGTCTATATCTGTTGTCTTCCTCCTCTGACAGACATAGAAGGTCATGGGGTGAGTGCCATGCAACTCGCTCTAGTTCCACAGTGACACTGATCTGCTGCCTGCAGATCTCCCCTGCAAATGTTACTGACTCCCACTAATTGTGTAGCTAACTAAAAACTCCAGGTGCTTCCAAACTTTAAAGAGTTGAGAGTCCTTTCTATTTAAAAGAAGAAGAAGAAGAAGAAGAAGAAGAAGAAGAAGAAGAAGAAGAAGCAGCTCTGAAACAGGGACGAAATAAAGTCACACAAGTGTGTTAATTCTTTCAATAATTCCTTCTAACCCATCTATGATAATGCCATACTTCTCCACTGGGGCAGCTTCAGACCACGCCATCCTCAAGTCATCCTTGGAGGAAACCCCCTGGCTTAGTGAGGAGTCATATTTATTAATTAAATGAAGCAACACAACCCTGTGTGTTCAAATAATTTTCAAGTCAACACACCCAGCAGCCCTAAATCACCACTTCCCTCCTGTCCTGCCCCCAAAGGGAGGGAAGTTTGATGTTACAGCTAGTGCCCTAGCTTTCAGGGAGAGATGGCTGTAATCTAATTCCATAATCTATCAAAAAGGACATTTTCATTGCAGCTGGACCCAGCTGGAAATGAATCTCCCACACACATCCCAACAAAACATAAAACATAAAAGGCATTTAACAGAGAAAGATAGAGAGAGGGAGACAGAGAGAGAGAGAGAGAGATTGACTATTTCATCAAATCAAACTGAATAGGCATGAAATAAAGCTAGCACCACTGCCAAGGGGATGTTGACCCCTACCGCCCCCTAATAATGGAAACCTCCATTCTACATGGACTTTCCCACCTCGGGCCTTGGCTCAAAGGTACCCTCTGTCTGGAATGTTCTACTCATGTATCCTTCATGGTGTAAGTCAGAGAGAACATTCCATCATCCCTGCAGGAGGCACTGGGAGTGGCCTCACTTGTACTCCCAGAGCAATGACCCCACCACAGCACTGAGCACAGTCCAGGCTACATCACTGTTAAACTCTGCACCCTTCCCCGGTCCTCAGTCACCTGTGAACACCGATCCGGTGAACACCGATCGAGCAGAAGTCATGTCTAATTCCTTCTGTCACCTTCTCCTCAGCATCTACCACAGACCAGGCACACAGGAGGTGCTCAAAAGATGTCAGAATCAAATTAAAATGATCTTAGTCTGATGTGAGGCCTTCCTGAGCATGTAAGATTTATACTGCCAAAAGGAATCTGTCCTGTGGGTAAGCTTGATGATGGATCACTGTTTTCACTCCCACATTAAACATGTATATATGTCTGCAAGGGGGAGGGGGGAGAGTATAGGGCTCTATCAAATACATCCATGGTTTATTTTTTGTCATCTTCTGGGAATTCTGCCTGTCTTTATATACATCGATTTTGAGTCTAAAAAAGTACCCCAAGTTGAAAATTATACATGAAGCCATGAAGAACATATTGAATCCAGTATTCTATAGTCCTATGGGGGTGCTCCTGAAGGTGCCAACAAACCTACTTCCACTTTGACCTTCACTTTTTCCCTCAGCAGTAGCTTGGTAGATGTGATAAAAAATAAGCTTTGGCATCTGAAAGATCAGGGTTCAAAACCTGCTTCTGCCTTTTTTTTTTTTTAAATCTGTGACCTTTGCCAGACAAATCTTACCAAAGCCCACGTTCCCTGGCTGCAAACTCAGGGTGAGACAACTGCCCAGCAGATCAATGTAAAGAACAGACAGAAATATCAATGTAAAGAACACACACACAGTGCACATAAAGTGGGAAGAATTCTAGAAGGCACACATTCACGGGCATTTAATGCACAATTTAAGTGTGGAGGATGCCAGTGTTAAGGAGGAAGGAAGGGATGTTTTAGTTAAGGAAGAGATGAGGGCTGTGGCTACTCTGAGAGGAAAGGGCAAGGAAGGCCCCTATCGCCCTCTGGACTACATCCTAGAAGGTCAGTTGACACTGCAATGTCATCTTGCTCTCAGACCCATCCCTCTTGAGCCGTGACATAAGTGCCAAACCCAGAGCAAGGATTCTAGGATAGGGGTGGGGGTGGGCAGCCTGTGGAGAGGAAAGAACACTGGTTCTGAGCATCCCTTACTGTGTCCACATGGTCAGTTTACTTCACCTCCCTGGGCACCAGCAGAGGCAAACGAGCCCAGACAGTAAGCAAAGTAGAGTCACACAGTGAGATGGCATTCAAAGCCCTCCAATGACTCCCCATACTCAACTTGCCAGGAAGCCCTTGACAACAACTTACACTGAGGTGTCAGGGAATCAGGCAAACACAGCAGTTAAGCCCACAGGCTGTAGACCTGACAGACAGGAGATCCAACCTTTATTAGTGCCTTTATTAGTGCAAAGAGTTACTAATCTCTCAGCTTCAGTATGTAAAAACTAAACTTGTAAAAACACAGTAACTTGCTCACCCATCTCAGATGTTATGAGGAAAGTATGAGATAAACATACAAATAGTTTAGCAGAGTGGCTGGTACCTTGTCAAGAGACACTGAACTCTCATGATGGGGCATCTGTCATTATTATTAACAATATTAGGGTGTCTGGGTGACTCAGTTGGTTAAGCGACTGCCTTCAGCTCAGGTCATGATCATGTAGTCCTGGGATGGAGTCCCACATCGGTCTCCCAGCTCCATGGGGAGTCTGCTTCTCCCTCTGACCTCCCCTCTCATGCTCTCTCACTCTCTCTCTCTCTCTTTCAAATAAAATAAATAAAATCTTAAAAAAATATATTAAGTACAAGCAAAGCATTTTAAAAACATACACTCCCACAATCCAATACATATCTAGGCATGCATGTGTGTGCGCGCACGCATACACACACACACACACACACAAACAGTGCACATAAAGTGGGAAGAATGATCAGAATCCACAAAAGCCAGAAAGAGAGAAAGCTGGGGGCGGGGGAGAACCACAGAGTAGATCCCTGGAGACTTCTGCGGCCCTGAGGTCTAGGTCGGTTTTCTCAGGACCATTAATTCCAGACGGTGTGATAGGATACAATGAATCACAGGATTTACACAGAGAACAGAAGACATTGCTATGCCTACTATTTCATATCCAACAGTAAAAGCATCTCTTTGAGCCTTCTTGGTTTATTTCATTTGGGTCACAGAGTAAAAAAATTCAAGACCAAAATCTGGAAATTTTTGTTCAACTCTGATGAAACAATCTGATTTGTCAGAGCTCTGTGTGGGCCATCCTCCTTCTGCTCTACATGGTTAAGGCGCCTCCACTGAAGACACTGTACGCTTGCACCCCTGCAGGTCTGCCTACATCCCCATCACCACTGGCAGCCGGCATAATGAAACGCTCTAGCTCTCTCGTCCTCTGCTGAGAAAGGAAACCCAAGTCTGTCCATAAACCCATCCACACCACCTGCACTTTCTGAATATCCAATTCCATTTCAAATTAAATACCCGCTTTTATGCTAGTTTCTGCGACTATGGGGTGGTAATTTAGTTTATGGTATTGTTATTTGTATACTGTCACATAAAAAATAACACAAAGAACAAGTAATTTTGCTCCAACACTTAAGAAACTGTAATTCCAAAGCCAAAACGGAATTCAACATCAATAGCAATGTGTGTGGAAGTACTCCAGAATGCAAAAAGAACTTTCCTTATTAAAAAAACTCTGGTGGTTTTTTTAATTCTTCTTCTAAATGGCTGCAAGAGCCTGTTTCCCTAGTTAATCCCACCCTAATTTACTTTCTTTCAAGTGAAAGGGTGATCTTTGTTAATCTCCCCACCTAGAACAGGCAGCCCACGAACGTGCCAATGACCGTCCACAACTCGAAGGCACACACAGCATGGCGGGCTTAATTTCTGTCTCATTTTTTTATAACAAATACTTAAGAAAACATATTTTTAAACGTTATTTATTTATTTCAGACTGAGAGAGAAGGAGATCACAAGTAGGCAGAGAGGCAGGCAGAGAGAGGGGGGAAGCAGGCTCCCTGCTGAGCAGAGTGCCCAAGACCCTGAGATCCTGACCCGAGCCGAAGGCAGAGGCTCAACCCACTGAGCCGCCCAGGCGCCCCAAGAAAATATTCTTATACAAAGATCTAAGGAACCTGTAGTGGTTAAAGAGAAATGTTTTTTAAAAAGGGAAAATAACATAGTGATGAATTATCAAAAATAATGTGCTCACATTACAGAAAGAATCAGCAATTACAACATTCACAAAGATTCTGCACAAAACGGTTCAATCTTTCATGCCGAACTTTCAGCTGGAGGACAAGGCATGTCAAGCTCTGTTTGGCCAAGTGGCTCTCAAACCTCAAGGGGAAATGAAACGACACTTTTGCATCTACTTTACCCTCTTGCCCACCCTCACCTCCTAAGTACTCTTCCCAGT
Source organism: Mellivora capensis (assembly GCA_004024625.1). NCBI lineage: Eukaryota > Metazoa > Chordata > Mammalia > Carnivora > Mustelidae > Mellivora > Mellivora capensis. Next base: position 55,497 of record PISX010008749.1, on the reverse strand, counting down.
CCAAGCCAGCTGGATTATCTAAAAGGTAATTCTCCAAAGAGTTACACACCAAAATATCCCCCCTTTGATCATATTTAGATGATGTGATTATAGGTGGTTTTCACATTCTTCTTTCTGTCACAGATACGCATGGCTATAAAAAAAGATAAAAAGTGATTGCAGGGCATTTCCCATCCTGAAGCAGAAAAGTTTACATTCAATGGTTGCGATACCAAAGATTAACATTTTCACTGTCCATATTGATAAAATGAAACTATCACAGACTACTGGATGTTTGTAATGGGCATGGTGCTGTCCCAAAGAACCTGTGACTATAGGAATTGCACAGCCACAAGCAAGGCTGTGAGGCAGCATGGGGTGGGGGTGGGGGTGTCTCATAAGCATAAGGGCAGGCAACAAAGAACAGTTAGGAAAGGTCACTTCTAGATGGTGACAACTGAGCTCAGTCCAGAAAGAGGAGCAGGTGCTCACCTAGTAGGGAGAAGACAAGGACACGTTAAACAGCAAGAAGCTTTCAAGTTGCTTTGGCTTCTTCAGGGCAGCAGAAAAGGAGGGCAGAGGGACATTATCCCATGAAGGCAGGAAGCTACTGAGGCCCACATGTAAAGAATTATACCTTCATTTCCAGGTAACAGAAACTGGTGCATCAAGCACACTTCTTGGGTAATGGAAAAAGTTGTGGATGTGATGAAATGCAATCACAGAGCCCCAGCTCTCCAGTCCTTTACAAAGCCCAGCCTCCCCAACGCTGTGACTGCACTCTCCTCAGATGCAGCAGGAGTTCAGGAAACATCTCACGTGGTCTGTTTCATTTTTGAACGGGAGCACGAGTCACCAGATTTGAATGGAACTTCATGCCCTATAGCATACCACTCTGATGACACAAAAAATTACTTCTAGCTGTGGCATGTGACCAAAATAAACTTTTATTTAACAATTCAGAGCAAACAAAACACAGAATAAATGAAAGATCTATTACATTTCAGGTGTGTAGTGACTGCCTGTTCCTTTCACTCTCTTGGCAGCCCCAAAATACATCACAGAATACTTTTCATACTAGAGCATCAACAAAAATCCCTTTTCAGACTCTGGAAAAACTGAGCATCTCTCTCAGAGATGCTCTCCACTTACTGATATAAAATAGTAACATGGGGCACCTGGATGGCTCAGTGGGTTAAAGCCTCTGACTTCGGCTCAGGTCATGATCTCAGGGTCCTGGGATCGGATCGCGCCCCGCATCGGACTCTCTGCTCAGCAGGGAGTCTGCTTCCCTTCCTCTCTCTCTGCCTGCCTCTCTGCCTACTTGTGATCTCTGTCAAATAAATAAATAAAATCTTTTTAAAAAATGAAATAAAATAACAACATGATTAGGAACAATCACCTTACTAACAAAATACTTCTATCAATAATAAACCTTCCCTTCAGATTACCCAAGCATGTATCAGATGTTCATTCTTCCCTTTCAAAATATCAGGCCTCTCTCCCTTCCTTCACTACCTTCCTGTGCTCACTATCATTCCCAGAATTATCTTTCTCACTGCTCTATCACAGACACAAGCAGCAAAGAGATGGCTGATTCTCTCCTCCTCTCACAATGAACTGGGGCCCAGAGAATTTGAGCATACTTCCTGCCCACTGCTTCCTCCCCTGCTGTGAGCATTATCTGTCCCACATGGGGATCTGAGGCTGGTTGCCTTTCTTTTCATTTGGGGAAAGTGACCATCTTCATCACCACCAGAAGGACCATTAATCAGACACCTATCAGGAAGCAGACTGTCCGCCAGGTATTCACACAGTTAATGCAACCCATCTGATCCCATCCATTCTATCACACAAGGTCCATGTAGGAGCCCTATTTTACAGATAGAGAAACTAAGGCCCAAAGAAACGAAGGCATAGAGAGGTGTAACAAAACTGACAAACAGTGAGTCAGTCAGGACCCAAATCCAGGTCCATCAGATTCAAACTATGGCTGGCCACACTTATTTCTACTCGTAACTGGCAAAGCAAACAACAGGAATCGTCCTATTCATGTATAGTACATATGGAAATATTGTGATCTAAAGCTGGAAGTCAAATTATCTGGAGCATATATACCACCCACATGGAAGAGGATACAGAAAGGGCTGGGAAGTGGATTCTGAGCCTGCTGGACCTCTCATGGCGATGGGGGTGCAGCAGTCCCTACAGCTAGGGATGCGTTCTCCATCCCACCCCACTGGTGACTCCCGAGGCTCGCTGGCCAGGAATTCAGCTGGGCACCCCAGCTCATGAGAAAGCCCTGTGAGTAACACAGTAACTGTGTAGTACCAGGAGTAACTACTCACAAGTGTGAGCTCAAACAAGAGGTTGGTAAAACTGTGAAGAAAACTTAATTCTTTTACGGTCACAGCTGGTCTCAGCCATGACTTGCAGGAAGTTTTCAGGATGTTAAAAGCATGAATTCCAGGCACTTCAAGATTATGAAGCATGAGACTTCCAACAGAGATATGGGAACTGGAGGCCCAGAATGGGGACAAGACTCATGCAATGGAAACCGCTTGCCTCCACATGCCATCCCATCGCTGCCCACCAGACACGGATGCCTGTGATCAAAATACCACAGAAAGAAGCCTCAGAAGCAGCCCTCTGAAAACAATCATGCCTCCTGCTAGCATGACCCAAGATAAACGTGTGTTGAGAGAAGGGAATGAACAAGCAATCCACGGCAGTGATGCCTGCCTCACGCTTCACCACCGCAGGTGCCTGCATGTGTGTCTGTGTGTGTGAGCCTGCATGTATACACGTAAGGATCAACAGTTCCCATCCTTACTGCTCACAGTGTGGTTGGCAGACCAGCAGTAGCATGTGATGGCCTGTTAGGAATGCAGACTATTGGGCCCTACCCCAAACCTGCTAAGTGAGAAGAAGCATTTGAACAAACTCCCCAGATGACTTGTGTGCATGTTAAAGTCTGAGAAACACTGGCCTGTGTCTTGGAGATGCATTCAAAGCAAGCTGCATAAAGACAAGACAAACTAAAGGGACCAATCTGTGATGAATATCTCCTGTGCACTGAATTTGGTATTTACAAGAAATAACAAAGAGGCAGGTCAGCATCTACCAGGTGATGCAACAGAAGGGTTCAGGAAACCTGCAATCCTCTCGTGATCTGGGCTGAGCATGGTAAAGCCAACCAAGGGGGAACAACTTTCTGACAGTCTTCATTGTGGTATTAGTTATCAAACCAAAAAGTACTTATGTGCAGGGCACCTGGGTGGTTCAGTTGGTTAAACGTTCGGCTCTTGATTTCAGCTCAGGTCATGACCTTAGGATCATGAGACTGAGCCCCATGTGAGGCTCTGTGCTCAGCAAGGAGTCTGCTTAAGATTTTCCCTCTTTCCCTCTCCTCTGCCCCCAGTTGCTCTCTTCCTCTCTCCCTCTAAATAAATAAAATCTTTTAGAAAAAAAAAAAAAAAAAAGTACCTACTTACATCCTCAGTAAAAGATGCTGGAGAGCCAGAGAGGGAAATTTTACTCTACACCCAAACCAGACATTACTCAGCGGGAATGATGTTAAACCCCAAATGAAACCACCAGAGAACATTTAAGAGGAACTATTTCTCCATCAAAAAGCTCCAGTTAGAGGCAAAAATCTCCTTACGTCTCACCATAAGAAAGCAGCTGGAGGACTTCAGCAAAGACTGAACTTACCCCAGACACTCGGAGGCAGTCGCTGAGCCTGCCTATCACAGCGCGCCGACGGTTCTGGCCTGGCAACAGGGACAAAAGGATCTCTTCGCAGTCAGGCTGCTTACTTCTGTTGGCCAAACCAGCCTTCAATAAAACATCAATAATTAAACAGCACTCAACTAAAATTACTAATGCAATAAACGGACCGCGACGGGGAAGCTTCCCTCTTACTACAAAGGGCTTGACAAATGCCCTGTGGGAAGCTTGAAAAAGGTTATCAGAGATGATGGGGTTTTTTTAACAGCCAATGCAAACAAAAAACTCATACCATATATGTTCACCAAAGCCACAATTTGGCACCAGAACAAGAAAAGTCCATAACACTTCTAATATGAAATTACTAGCCCTGCAAGAACAAACATACAAACAGGAACAGTTGTATTCTTCCAGAAAAATCAGCCACGTAGAAGCCACCAGCAACTAAACACAAGGCAGCAGACTTAACTCACCAGGCCTGCTTTTAGGGAAATGACTCAGTGGCCAGAGCACTCCCCACGCGCGAGAAGGCACTCCCTCTACACTGGGAAGAGGGCACCAAGTGGTCTGCTCTCCCTCCTAGCTTTCAGTCTTGGGTAATGGAAAGAGAACAAAGCTCAAGGGTCAGGAGAAGAAGAGTTTAAGGTCCAGCTCGACTACTTACACTAAAGCTGAGTCTGCACAGGTCCTAGAATTTACTCATCAGTGAACAATGACAACAACTACACACAGTGCATCCAGGATCAGAAAGGAAAGAGTAACAGAAGGAAGGAGACAGAGACAGAGCTTGAATGAATGGGAAAGAATTACATGAATGCAAAAATATCCTTCTGTACCCTTCCTACTTGAATCATCCAGAAACAAATGCCACTACACAAACCTCTCGTTACGTCCCAGCTCTTCTCTTTGGGGTCACCGTCTCCCCGAGGTGCCCAATCAGGTCAACTTCCTAACATTAATGTGCTAATAAGAAAAAGCTGGATGCAGGTCAATGCTCTCAGGCAACACACATATACATATACATTCATTCATTCTGGATCTGGGTTGTGGTCCATTTGTTTGTATGACCCATGCTGGGCTGGGAGACCCTACAGTGAGGAACTCAGGTGAATAGAAACAAAGATACCCACTGCAATGGGCACCCTGCTCCAACTGCTTAGAACTAACCCAAAACAAGGGTATGCCAACCAGACCGATGCTCAGGGCACACAACACATGTAAACAGAGCACTAAAATACACTTGCACAATAACTAGATGGAAAAAATATACCCTGAGAGGCATTCTAAGTGTATCTGGGAGGAATTTACCATAATTTCCCAGGGTAAAATGATCAGAGCTCCATGGGGTGCATCAGATTAACAACATACATCACTGAACTGTCTTTTCCAATAAGGGTGAGCTCACCAGCTGCAGGGCCCTTGTTTGGCTGAGTGAAGCATGCAAGTTTGGGGCCAGAGCAGAACTGCTTGGAACAAGAACAGGGAGGTGGAGTCCTGGCCCCAGCAGTCTCTTTCCCTGAAGCCCCAGCCCCAAAGTGAAATACCTCACTTTGAGGGGAGTCCTGTGGTCTCAGGCTGACCCCAAATGGAGAAAGAGGCCAGTGAATAACTGATCTATTCCTTCAACAAATACTTAACAAGCCACACATGGTCTTTAAAAAGGCACTGAGTGGGGTGTCTGGGTGGCACAGTCAGTGAAGCAACCAACTCTTGGTTTCAGCTCAGGTGGTGATCTTGGCTCAGAGGATTAAGGCCTGAGTCGGGCTTTGAGCGCCGCATGGAGCCTGCTTAAGATTCTCTCTCCCTCTGCCCCCACCCCCTCATGTGCACAGGCTCTCCTCGCAAATAAATCTTTAAAAAAAAAAAAAAAGAAAAGAAAGAAAAAGGAAAGCGGCACTGAGTAAGCTAGTATAAACAAAAAATTGGCAAGACATGGTGATTCTGTAGATTTTAATCTAGTTATTGCCTAGACAAAGACGGGCCTATGAATTAGCAACAAATATGGAGGTGTTGGGTGCCTCGATGGTTACCTAGGACACAGGGTTGAGTATCCAAGGCTTCACCAAGAAGTATCATAAGCTGTTGCAGACAAAGGGGCTTTGTAGAGATCCCGAACCATTCTTTCTTCTTATCAGATGGAGGCTGACACTTAGCACTGTTCTGTGGTCTACACCTCTAATGTTTCAGAAGAAGGAAGAATTTCACACCAGAAAAAAATAGGGGGAAGGGATGATCTCACAGCAAACCACTGAGAGGAAGGAGGGAAAAAAGGGAAGAGTCTGGAAGAGCAGTTGGTGCCTTTGAAATTCTACCACGCAGACAACAACAGAGTCATACAATGGAAGAATTCTGAAGTTCTATAATGAAAATCGCCAGAAAAACTACAATGTCCAACATTTCATCTCATGGATGTATCACTGAATTTCTGAAGAAAATCGCTAACTCCACAATTGCTCATTTATTTTCATTCTGAAAACAAGCCTTGCAAAACAGCTGCCAGAAGGGATACAACTCCACTATACCCTCATCCTTTTGTCTCCAAATTCTTTATGTGTTAACTGAAATTACATGTATCACAAGAAAGATACCATGCCTCAAGGAAGACAAGCTGAAAGGACTTCATCTACAGAAAAAAAAAGGCCCCCCTGGTATAAAGGAAAGAAAACAGGCCTGGTGGTCTATATAGGACATGTAAGTCAGGGAGATTGCCATGCCTCGTGTCCCCTGCCAGGAGAAACAGCCTTAATGCTCTAGGCCCAGAGAGGGCACCTGAGACCAGGGCAGACACCTGATTCATGCTGGCTGGCCAGTGAACCATGCTGTGGCCTCTGCCCCATAGAGAAATGGTTCTCAAACTTTTGGGTCTTAGGATCCGTTTACATTCCTAAAAAAATTAAAAGATCCCAAAGATGTTTGGTACTCTTGTAAAGTAGGTTGTATCTATTGATACTGGCTGCAGTAAAAATTAAAACAGAAAATAGTCCAAACTCAAAACCACAAATTTAAATAGCTGTCAGAAGATGACACTGTCACCCATCACTTGGCCTCCAGAAAATTCTACTATACATTTCTGACAGAATAAAAGTGAAAAAGGCAAAGAAATAATGCCTTCATTATTGTTATAAAAGTAGTTTTGACCTTACAGAGTCCGTGAAAAGGTTCTAAGACCACCACAGTCCCCAAGACCATACCTGTAGAACCTTTATAATGGGAGGAATGACAAATAGCTTAGCAGTCCAACTCACCCCAAAACTTCTATCAACAAATCAGGAAAGGCCTGGCCAGTCAACAGGAAATAATGGCACTGACCAGTAAAAGGACAAAATGGATTCCAGTATATTTTACAAGATGTTCATGTGTTTTCCAAGCTAAATAACACTTTTAAAGTTTGATTTGGCATCTGATTATGACAATAATCATATTAACTCCAAATGAATGGTGCATGCTGCAAAGAGATTATGCAAATATCAGTGAAGGGGTGGTGCCTGGGGGCTCAGTCAGTTTAGCATCCAACTCTTGATTTCAGCTTAGGTCTTAATCTCAGGGTTGTAAATTCAAGCCCTGTAGATAAAATTAAATAAATAAAAAAGAAATACCAATTGGTGTAACTCCTATAATAACTAGAAGTTGGGTTCATTTCCTAAACCACCAATCCCTTGCCTCTGATGCCCCTAAGTGATAATGCAACATGACACTTATTCAGAAATAAGTCTGTACCATGTAACAAAAGTGAATACACTTCAAAGATAAATTCTATTATAAATCCTGAATGCTAATTAAGCATGCTAGTCCTCCCCACATAATTAAATCCTAACATGGCTATGAAAATTAACAGAACCCTCCCCCAAATGTTATTGCAATGGACTAAAAGCTTGCACCCCACCCTCACCCCGCGCCCCCCACCCCAAAGTCATATGTTGAAACCCTAACTTCCCAGTGTGGTGGTGTTAGAGGAGGTGAGGCCTTTGGGACATAATTATGTCATGAGGTTGGAGCCCTCATGAATGGGATTAGCGCCACATAAAAGGGACCTCATAGAAACTCCCTGTCCCTTCCACCATGTGAGACTACAACAAAGGCAGAAGAGGGTCCACACCCTCTTCTCCACCCTCTTCTCCACACCCTCTTCTCCACACAAGAGAACAACCATCCTGACCTTGGACTTCCAGCCTCCAGAACGAAAAGAAAGAAATTTCTGTAGTTTGTAAGCTACCTGGTCTGAAGTATTTTTAACAGCTTAAACTAAAACAGAACTAGAGTCCTATCAGGAAATAAAAGCTGGGGGCACCTTGCTGGCTCAGTTGGTAGAGCATGTAACTCCTGATCTCCAGTTTGTGAGTTCAAGCCCCACAATGGGTGCACAGATTACTTTTAAAAAAAAGTGGAGGGGAGATAAAAGCTGGGTGTGTATAGAGCTGGTAGGTAGAAAGTTTCCTTCCATCCCATGAAAATTAAAGTACTAAAGGCTGGCTGAACCCTACCCACAGCTTCTCAAGCTTCTGTGACATCTCTTTTCATGTATTAACTGTTTTTTTCATAATAACCTTTTACCTTGCCTCTGCTCCCAACCTGAAAACTCCCCTTTCACCAAAACATTCTTAAGTTAGAATAGTGGCCAGCCTGGCTAACAGGAGCTCCATGAACCTACAATCTAATGTACACATAAAACAGTGGGGAGGGCTTCCCCACGGGGTGGCCTGAGTTTACAGCTACCATTTACACTGAGCAAGTACCATGTGCCAACATGCAGCGCATATGGTGCCCAGAGGCCAGATCTCTGTCCAGCCTCCCAACCATCCCTGCAATACGTACTCGGCCCCTTTACCAGATGCAGAAACAGAGCCAGAGGGGCGAAGTGGCTTGTCCTGGGTCACGCGCTGTGGCACTGGGGAATCAGGCCATGAAGAAGCTCAGGATCCTTCACTTGCATCTGCTCACTCACAAAGCCCCGTGCAAAAGGACAGTATAAACATTACAGCTGAGAGAAAGCACCCATTCACAGGTGAGGCTGGCGGCAGGCGCCTCAGGCACAGAGATGTCAAGTAACTTGCCCAAAACGGCACAGTTAGTAAGTGGCAGGGCTAGACATGGAACCATACCTACCTCCTATGGCGGCTGTGAGGTTTAAACAAACAAATGCGGTTAACTTAGAACAGTATGTGACACAGCAAGCACTTCATAAAAATGAACTGCTCGATTAAAGTACTCTGCATACAGCAAAGGTCCAAGAAAGAGCACCCAGCAGCAGCAACAGATGTGCATTCGGCAAATAAGAAGGGGGGCCCTCCTCCAAGAATGTAATCCCAATGACTCCCAAATAGCTTTGGTGCCCACGGCCCCCCCAGCAAACATTTTGCCCAACCCCCGTGACTCTCGACGGTCATGCCCACCTGTGTGGGACAGTTCCAGCCCGCAGCTCCAACAGACCACAGACCTCCTTGACAATCCCCCCAGGACAGCTGCTGCTGGGCTACTACTGTGGGGTGCCCGGTCCTGAACTGGGGCTGCTGGACTGACAAACTCCCCGGGTGTGGGCAGGGGACAAAGCAGCTGAGGGGCACTGATTCCTTCCCCCGAGGGCAGAGTGGGAAATGAACTCTCAAGTTCAAGGAGTTCTAGGTAAGCTAAACAAATACAGACAGTAACTTTTCATCAGGGAGGCTTTTAAAGGGAAAATATGGTCTTTGTCAAGGAAAAAGCCAGAAGTGCTGGAGTCACCTCACCAGGAGCCATTATTTAATCAGTACTCACCCTCTGTGAGCCTTTAAGCAAGTTACCTTCTCTGAGCTACTGTTTCTTCACTGGTACCCCACAAAGTAAGATAACATGCACAGAAAGTCTTTGTAAACTGTAAGGCGCTGTACACACAAAAGATGCTGGGAATCTGTTCAGCTATTAAAGGACACAGTGTTGTGGAGAAGATATAGACAGATAATGTAGGTCTTTGTGGAGAGTAAGTTTTTAGAGCCAGCAAATTTACATGTGATCTTGAGTAGAGCAAGGGGGCCAGAGGAGACAACCACCAAGAATGGGAAGTGGGGAGGAGAGAGGAAGAGACCTGGGAAGCGAGGCTATCACAAGGCTCAGCATGGGGCAATTCTCTCCCACCGGTAAAGAGCATTGTATTTGATGCAATTCTAGAATTTTAAATATTGTTTTTCCTTCCTGACAAAACCTTCTCCAGGTTCAAACAGAAAACAAAATCAGTTGCTTTAAACAAAAAGCAACACGATGATCAGTAAGTGTTTAAATCAATAAAAGCACGAATTTAAAGAGACCGGTCTGGTTCTGTACCCTACAGTGGGCAATGGCTATCATATCAAGGCTGACAAGAAATCTCAGCGACTGGAAAAATGAGGTGACTGAATACCATGATTTCTAAGGCTACTACTTCTGGCTCTAAAATGCCCAGATTACATGATTTCCCCTGAACTCCTACAAGTCTTGAAGATCCTCCCAGCTCTTCTCCAGGTCACTCCTACAGACAATACCTCTCCCAGACTCTCCTTATCTTCAATTCCTCCACACATAGAGCCAGGTTTACCTCACCCTAAATCTTCACCGCCCGCCAACGTACCTGGGTGTGCATTCATTCAAACGGGGTTCATTCTATTGATTCCCAGGCTTTGGAAACGCACAAATGAATAAAACAAAGTCCTGTCCTCAGCAGTAATTCCACAGGCTTGGAACCAGCATCTCAGCGCAGTGGGCTCTATACGAAGGAAAGGCTGGAGATGGGAGTGACCCCAAACAACGGACTGTTTCCAATCATCACATAGTCGTGAGGAAAAATGAGTGGCTGCAAGGCAAAGGGGGAACTTTCTAGGAAATGAAAAGCCATGTAGCAACTTAGCCTGCAAGACAGTCAGGCAAGGTTAGGCCCTCAGGAAGAGACCACTACCGCTGCAGAAATAAACACAAATTAACTCACCCTGGGTAACAATTTAGGTTGGGTGTGGAGCAAATCTCTCCCTCTCCCTTCATACTATGTTTCCAGGGGAAAGGGCACAAGCAGAAAATAATTTTTGACAACTGCTATTTTTGGTATTCATACTCTTCTACTTAATGCATAAAATGTATATATATTCTTAAACAATGAATTTAAAATGTTTCCAATTCCAGGTCCATGTTCCTTTGAACAGGCTGTGGGCACAGCAGGCCTGGTTTGAAAATGAGCTCTCCCACATACCATAGCTGGGGTTGGGGCATTTACAGATCTTATCTCAGTATCACTTCTCTCTCCGTAAAGCGGAGAAACTCATGCAACGCTGTTTTAAGGGTTAGAAATATTTACCTACAGAACTTAGCACAGTACTAGGCTCCAAAGAGAAGCTAAATAAATTGTGGCTACTATAATATTAAAAAGGCTCCTGAATGCTTAACACTGCTCAATTGCCACAATGGATGCTGAAACTTTCCAGAAGGCTTTACGTAATATACCAGGTTGGGTTTTTTTTGGAAGGGACTGTTACGGGGTAGGTTTTGTTTTTGTTTTTGTTTTTCTTTTGGGGTTTTTTAAAAAAACAGTATTTAGTACGATTTAGTAATGCCACATGGTGGTGGGGGGGGGTGCTAACAGATCAAGCTAAGTCACTAAGTCACGTGATTTAGTGACATGGTGCGCACGGCAGGAAGTGAAATCAACACTAAGCTCTCAACTGACAGCTCCAGAGGAAAGCACGCCCACCATCCGCATGCTTGGGTAGGCACAGGGCACGGGGAAGGCCACCCTCCTCCCCAAAGTGGATTTATGAATCAAATGTCACAATGTCAGGCTCCCGACCATTACTCATGCTTGCGAGAACAAGCCTGGGCGAAGTGCCCACAGTGTCTAGCACCAGAAGGGGACCTGACCAAGCAGCAGTGTGAGATCCTAGGGAAGAAGTGCAAGCAGAGCAGTCAAGAACTTGGCTCCTCTCCGAGTCTGTTTCCACCATCTGTAGAGCAGGGACCTGAGAATCTACCTCCTAAGGCTGAGATTAAAGATTAAATTATGCAGTGTCTTTAACTTGACAGTGTTTCTAACGGCTCACTGGACTGACATATGGGGAGGCAGCCAGCCACACTGTAAGGTGTGAGGGGATGCCCATGCTCAACACCTACAACTACCTCCCAGTCGCCTCCCCACAATGCCTGAAAGCCCACCATTCTGCTGGGTCAGGGCATCATATACTGTTAGAAGTACATAAAGCTCTGGGGGGAGGGAGCTGCTACTCTGCCTTATCACATTAATGCTTTCAGTGAATCATCAGTGACATCTTCTCCCAGGGCAGTTACCTAAAAGCAGACTTTCGTAAGGAAGATACAGGTCCTCAGTCAGGGCAATCATGGTGGGGTGGGGAGAATATCCTGGGACCCTAAGAGGAAGCAAGAAGTCTAAAAGGGGCAGGAGGAGAAAGAAGGGTACCAAATGGGCAGGGATGGTACTAATCATGGAAAGACCCTGGGCCTCAGAAACACAAACTCCAGCTTCCCCACTGACTGTACACCTGGGTCAAGTCTCTCTCTCTCTCAGCTCAATTTTCTCATCCGAAAAGGTGAAGTTAATACTGTTTACTGTCCCAGTGCTCTGAGGAGTTTATAAGATATCACATGTCAAGTACTTAGCAGGGAAGCCAGTACATTCTACCAGAGCAGACCCTGACTTAAATTAGTCCACTCTATGCTGAAATCCCTCTAAGAAAAATAATCCTGAGAGCCGCTTCTTGGACTTGCCAGGGAAGTGGAGACCTGACACGTTCAGAAGCAATTTCAGACTTGAGAATGGGCCTCTCTGAAACCTCTGGAACTGAAAAAGCACAACCCCAGAAAAACAGTCGTGACTGAGTTTCCGGGTTAGCCCAGGAAAACCTCCTTACAAACCTATTTTGTACCAAAGTCACATGACAAAGCAATGAGGCTCCCTAGCCAAGGGCCATCTCAAGGAGAAACGTGAAATACAACCTGGCTTCCAAAAATTTATGTGCCATCTCTCGGAAAAGGCAAGTTAAAGTTGCTTTTGGCAACTTCTCCTCCAGAGCCTCCTTCCCTCAGGCTGCTCCCAATGCCCAGACCCCAGAGCCCCCGCAGGCTCACCTCACTTCTGGAGGAACACCGTCTCCCAAACATTCCCCCTCCCTACTTCTCAACCAACCAGTAGGTAGAAAACAATCCAACTAACTCACAACCATGCACGAATGATATGGCAGTACTTGGGTCTGCACAAGATACTTGCTAACCCAAAAAGGTTTCTCTGCTGGAGAAAAGGTCCCTGGAGTTAATGAAGGGAAGTAAAGGTATGGAAGCAGCCAGGGAGAAAGGTGAGGAGCTCTTCTGTGGCTAGGAAGAGCCTGGTCAGGAGCTGGACTCCATGCGGTCTTCTGTGCATGCCCCCTTCCCGGAGTAAATGCTATTTTCATGTTTCTGAAGCCACAAACGTATTTCCCCGGCAAGTGGGAATTTCGGCAGAGAAGCCATACAGGGCCAAGAAGACACCAGGAAGGGGTTGGCGGGCCGCTAAGGCGGAGCTGCCCACTTCCCCATGACACTGAGATGACGATGATGGCTCTCAGTTGTCCACTCTGCTAAGCAGACGGTCTGAGAACACCCACACTCGCCATTTCTCTTCACTCGACTCACGATGACATTAGCCCTGACGCACAAATGAGGGCAAGGGCACACCTAAAGCCTACTGTTCTCCTTCAGAGAAACACTCAGCTTGTGGTCTCACTCAAAGCTGTCCGTGTGTGGAGAAAAGCTCCTCACAGACGGTACAGGGTTAGGGGCGTAACATGACACAGAGCACCTTCCACAGGGGGTTGTGGCTACATGACAAGTGCTTCAGAAATCTATGAACAGACCTGGCTACTGACCTGGTAATTCTAGTTCTAGGACTCTATCATGCAGATAATGACAAGATACAAATATCTACTGCTTTCTCTTCAACAGCGGGTCCTCTCTTGGGGCAACTGCTGAGTCAACTTTTTAAAACACATAAACTCCTCAGTGGAGGCAACTTGAGGGAAAGAGGAAAATACCCTTAGTACAATGAAATGCCTTATAAAATGTTACTGAAGACTTTTTAATGATATGGGCAAAGGCTCATGATGTGTTAAATGAAAATAAGCTGGACACAGTTAACTGGAAGAAGTAGCTGAAGGGATGGAAGTGGCTATCTCTAGCTGGTGGGATTATGGACTTTCAAATCTCCTCTTTTATGCTTTCTCCTAGTTTTCTACAAGGGGAATGCATTCCTTTTATTCTTTATTATGAAAAAGCTAAGAGGAAAGAACAAAAGTATGTCAAGAATAGACTGCAGCACATTCTAAATGACACCAAAAAGATGCAATCACCATTATCCGGACTCTGGGAAACTCTACAGGACAAACAACCCAGTTCCTCAATAAAATTCTGCAAGAGGGGAAAAAAAAAGAATACCTACAGATTAAAAGAAATGTTAAATATGCACCAGCCAATTTCGTATGGATTTCACTTGGATCCTGATTTGACCAAACTATTTAAAGGGGAAAAAAAAATCATTTTGAATAGTGAATATGTAATGATCTTGAGGAGAAAATTATCTTTTCTGCAGATGTAATAATGGTAATGTGGTTCTTCCCTGCTCCTCCCCAAGTCCTTATCTTTTATGAATGAAATAAAACATCTAGGATTGATTTAAAAAATCCGGGGTGAAGGTGAAGATGAAAACACTGACCAAGAGCAGATCACAGTGAAGCTGGGTGACAGCTATGTAGAGGTTCACACCAGCCTTCCTGCTTTTGCATAGGTGTAAAAGTTAAAAAATAATAGAAATAAAAATAAAAAAATAAACAAAACAAAAATCCACTTGAAGGACTGAGCTACTAAGGGGGGGAGGGGGGCACAAAAGATATACGTGTGTGTGCATCCAGAGGGGAATCTAATAATGCAAAGAGTAAAAAAAAAAAAAAAAAAACTATGTTGTTTTTTTTTATTCAAAAGGTATTCTTTCAGTTAAAAATTACTTGGCAAAACATGTGCCACCCTGCAAGCCCGTCTCTTTCAGAAACAGGAGGCTGGTAACAGAGTGTGACCTCAGCATACTTCTTCAGTCTTATGACCACCGACAAACCACTTTAACTTTCTGAGCCTCTGTTTTCTCGTCTCACAAATGAGGAAAAGGTGTCTCGTTGCCCAACAGTGTTGTGTGCATGAAATGAGACAACACATAAGAAAGTACTTGGAAAACGGTTAACACAGTACAGAAATGCTGGAGAGTAAACACAGAGCACAATTGCTCGTTAAATCATATAATTCACTACTTGCTACTCAAAGAAAAATCAGAGAGGTCAACTCTTTTCTGAAAATACCAATTCTCTCATTTATCCCTCTGATACCCATCATAAATTGGCTGCCCACGATTAGGGCTGTAAATTATCCAAATGTAAATGCCTCCCACTCAAAGGAAACAAATGAGGGGGAAATGCTTTCCTTTTCCACTGGCAGAAGCCTGTCTTGTTTGTGTGTGTGTATGTGCGTCTGTTTCCACTAAGAAATTAAACGCTAACCTGACTCGCTGCCATTCCCTTGCACTTTGCAGCTAAATCACCACAAAGTGGGGCTGCATGGTGGAGGGAAGGTGTGGGTGATGGAACCCTTCAGACGTGAGCCTGGTTCCTGGCTCCATCACGCGCTCCCTGGGGACTGGGAAGGTGAGAAGTCATGTACCTTAGGGCATCCACTGCAGGGCTGGGAGCTCAAACAGTGAGAGCAGTCACCGCTAAGGAACGCGCTCACCCCACGAAGCCTGCAGGTTGCAGAGAGCAGAAGGACAAACCAAGAATCTCGCTCAGCATCCAGGTCTGTCATAAATCTGTGGCACCACCTTCAGGAAATTTGGTAATGGAGGGTCTCACCAATTGCTCTGTGCAATCAGTAGCCACATAACTAAAGTACAGAGATGGACAGCAGTATTTGGAAAACCTTTACCAGATCTGCCTTAACAATTACAAGTCAAATAGCTTTACTACAATCTTATTTTTGTCAAATTTCTGAGGGCCAACTGGGTAAAAAGAAAGAGGGGGGGATCCTTGGCCCCACAGTACTTACAAACTACTAAAGTGAAGACATGTATATAACTTAGTTCGTTAGCCAATCAACAACAAAATTATCCTAACATCAGAGGGAAATGTGCTGTTTCCATGGTCATCCAGTTGGTATTTTACCCTGTCAGGAATTTCTTACTCAACTATAACCTAAATATCTCATGCTTCAGCTGAAGCCTTTTTCCTGACTGTTCTATCTCATTTGCATTCCATTCATAATATAAAGTATTTTTGCTTGAGAACAAGTTGAAGGAAGAAAGAGCCTGGATTGGGCTGAGTCCTTCCTAAGCCTAGCTTGTCATCTGTAAAATGGGGAAACAGCACCCATCCCCACAGAGCTGCTGGAAGGATTGAGGGAGATGATGTATGTAGACTACCCATCACAGAACCAAGCATAGGGAAAAGTGCTTCATTGTAGCGTTGGCCGATTCTGAATTTGTACAAACTCTTAAACACAAAATGAGGATGCCTTGGGATGGTGATGGCATTATTATGACTTGGCACCACTGTATTTACTGTGAGGCAGTGCATTTGCTTGCGTTGCTATGAAAAATATTACCATTACTAAAGCAGCAGCAGCTGCTGGGCCAGCAGTGAATGCTTATTTTGACTTGCACTTTGTGAGATAAGGAGTATCTAATTTTATGTAAGTGCTATTAACATGAATAAACATTACAAAGAAACGGAAATGGACTTCATAAAAAAATGATTAATGAAACATAAAGGAAGACTCCCATGTTTCAAAACAATGAAGATGCTTGAATTTTATTTTGTGTGTAACTGGTCAGCGAAGAAGCCGCTTAATGGCTGAAGGAAAGCGGTCTGTCCTCGTCACCTGTAGGCAGTCCTGTTACTTAACAGAAACTTTCCTAAAGAGAGCCTAGCTGCTCTGCAGTCTTCCATCCGTCCTGGGTATCTATGGAGGATTATTTTTGAGCACCATGTCATCACTGTGGATTTAAACGGCAATGGGGTGTTTCTTCTCTACCCACACCCTGTGTGGAATGTTGGTCTTTCCTGACCACATCAGGAAAGCTACAACTAGGCAGCACAGTACTCTGACCACAGCCCTTCAAAATGCCCCGAATGAATACACTGCAGGAGGGTCAAGAGGAGGTGAGATTTCCAGGGGGAAGGGCAGAGAAGTACACATCTTCCTGGTTTCACTGGATGCTAGGCATGTAGCTGGTTCTCTTGATAACCCTGTGAGGTGCTGCGGTCTCCATTTCCCTCTTACGCCAAGGACGAAGACAGTGGGGCTAGACGATCCAGATCCAAGTCCCAGTTTTGCTGTGTGATCTGGGTGTACAAAGAAGGAGCTTCCCTACCCTCTTGACTCTTCTCTGAGGATCGCTATCACACCCAGTCCTTGACGAAGGTGAGGGCTTAGACCCACCCATCAGGTAACCCCAGAAACCTAGCCAAAAATGACTGGACTAGTGGTCATATCCTGACCCAAGCTGGACCAGTCCCATCCTTCCAGCTATGTCAATCAGCTTCAGAGACTCAGTGCAGGGTACTGGAGTGAGGGGGCAGGTAGGGCCTGGGCTGCCATCCTCTGCCATCTGCCCAGAAGAAAATCTCCAAGCGTCCTACCATTCTTGCCCTTCATTTTCCAGGAAACAGCCCCATAAGTCTTTAAAGCAAGTCCTTACTGTGCTTAAACTGGCTGTTTTTTGTTTTGTTGGGGGCAGGGGGAGGGGTGGTGGAATCTGTTACTTACAATGGAAGAGCCTAACTTCATCATCCCTAGAAAAGAGAAGTTGAACCAGACAGTCTCTAAAGGCCTTTTTCAGCTCTGTTAAATTTATTTTATCACACAGTCATCGGGTCAGGTGCTAGGCTGGGCACTGGGGACATGGCCGTCTTGGCTCTCGCCCCTGAGCATAATGCTACAGAAATACAAGGTATCCAAGCTGTATTAGTAGTACAGGCCTTGGAAGAGCTTCTATTCTCCATCCAGAGCACGTGTGGCAGTGAAAGCGATGGTCCAGCCTGACGTAGCCAATTCTGCTTTCTTTAGCAGTTGGTACCAAAATGCAGTCACTGTGCATGATGTTCTGATTTTATTCTTCTAGCTTCTAGGTGGCTGAATCGGGTGCTGTCTTATCAAAGGGACATATATTCCAGTTCTCTGGGGAAAATTACACCATAGCCCTCAGTATTAAAATTCAGTTCTTATGTAAGCGACCACAAACAGCACCACCACACCGGGCTGCTCAGAACAGGCTCTGGGCTGGAAGAACCTACTGTGAACTCTCAGACTCTGTTATGACCAAGTGGGTCAAGTGCTTCCAGATCTGACCGAACCCCTGCCTCACAAATAATTAAAACTCATCTAAAACACACTGAAAAGAAGCTAGGAGACACAGTGAAATGTAAATCCAAGGATAAGTCCTTTTCACTTTCAGGCGCCTGCCTCCAAACCAAAATAGAATTCCTTGTGGCCTCAGAGCTTCAAGCTGTAATCAGTAAAGCATACATCGTAGCTGCCACGCTCTGTCCCAGTCAGAGGCAAGGCCTAAACGCTTCCCCCACAGCTCCCCACAAACGACCAGAATCAAGTACTTGCATTTATTACGTAACAGAAAAAGTGGCTCCTTACCCCACAGCCCCAGCAAAAATCAAATGGGGCAACACTGTCATGGCTTTGATGAACCAGTGGAGAGAAAGTGGGGGGGAGGGAGGAAACAGAAAGAATCTACAGGCACAAAGGAAGCCCAGAGAGTGAGGCCACACCAGCAGAGCCCAACTGGGCCAGCCCTCAGGCTGGTCTGGGTCAGTAGTTCCCTGACCTCACCCACCAAGAGCTGCCTCCAGAAAACTGAGGGGTCGGTCTCCTTCAGATGAAACTGGCTTTGACTGTCACATGACCCCTGATGGTGCAAGTGTCACTGTTGCCCTAGCCCTCCCTCCAGTCTCATCTACATTTCCACCGTCCAGTTCCTCGAAGGCACACAGCTGGCTCCATCATCTGACCTTTTCATCACCCACCGTCCTGAAATGAGTCGACCAAGTCTTGTCCTCTCAGCTACACATTCAAGGGTCTAATCCAACAGTAATGAACAGCAACAGCAGGAGGATAATAAGAACAATTATTTCTAGAGCCCTTACCATAGAACAGGCACTATCCTAAGGGAGAGGTTCGATCCCCATGAGGGAACTGACACACAGTAAGGTTCAGTAACTTGCCTGACACAGATTCCAAGACAATAGGGCTACAATGAACCCAGGTAAGGGAACCCAAGTGTTGCCACTGGTTCACAATGGAGAGAACTCTGCCCATCTCCCTACCAAGGAATGCCTCTCACTTCCTTCCTCCCCATCCCACAAAAGAAAGGTGGACTAATCACGACTGGTCAGACCCTGACATTCATCAGACCACATTCTACCAGCGATGAAGTCATGGGATGAGTGCCTCGCCTGTATCTCCTTTATAGGAAACTGAGGCTCAGATGGCAAAGTGGTCTCGAGCCCAGCACTTACTCATGTTTAACTACTACATGTGGGAATGGCTCAGGCCAATGTCTGGCTCTAGGCCCTAAATGACTAGGTTACATAAATGGAAACCACCTCTCTTGAGGCTCCCTTAACTCACAGACATAAAGGCAAAAGTCTGGATAGTGTTTGAACATCCAGAACCCACAAGGCTTCTGACGAAAGCCTCTTAACTTAGCATCAGGGAAGGCTGCTGTGGCCTCACAGCATACCTTGTGAGACCAAAATTTACGCCAGCAGACTATCTAGCAAAACCAAGTTCCGAAATTCAGGTTTACTTTCCACTCCTCTGACCTGGAAGCAAGTTTTAGAGAGAAACCCACCACCGTGTACAAACAGCCTCCATACCCCTTTTTTGAGAGCATGGTGCAAAGAGCCTGGGCTGGAAGTTGAGAGACCTGAATCAAATCTCTGCCCGATTTCCTTCCCATCTTAGGCTTCAGTCTCCATAACAGGACAAAATTAGGTCTATGTGAGTCCTCATTCCTTCTGAGTTTTCTCCCATGGGGATACAAAACTCGAAGATTCTTCTAGGAAACCGATCACAGGAGTGAGATCATATTTAGCTTCCCAACTGCAGGAATTTCTAACATGCAATCCAAGCCTCTGATCAGCAGAAGATAATCCTTGCTACACCACTGAACTGATATAGTGAGACCAAAACCAAAGAGAGTTGGCATGAGGGATATGCTGAACCATGTTATTAAGGCATCTATTAATTTTTCTGAAGTACTGAACGTGATTATTAGACTCCCATCACCACTTCCATGGGCCCGTCAGAGATCAGGCTCCTTGGCTGGGAAGCACCAGCTTAGACTTTCTCCAGGTTCCATTTGACTTCAATTATTAGTGATTCCCAACACCAAGCACAAAGGGCTACAAACAACCAGGAAGCCAGAGGCAGGCAGCCAGAGTCCTCCAGCCACCTCAACCAAGAGCAGCGGTTCTTTGGCCAGGGCTGTGGGCAGCTCGCAGTCAAAGACAGGCTGGTCAACAGTCCCAGACCAAGTATGCCAGGGGAGAGCTGGAAACCACTGGGCCTTTTTCACTTCTGCTGAGCCCAGGGACGACTGCTGGCAGCACCATCTCTAACTACAAACAGCTGAAATTTCAAGGGCAATCCAACAAGAGGTCTTTGAAGAACAGAGAAAAGGAGTGGTCTTTGTCTTTCCCTTTTTCTTCTCTACCCTAAACTCTTTATCGCTGGCACTAGAAATCAAGTAGGGATAAGAAAATTCAGAACATGTCATTTTTTGGGGCCCTGAAAGACAAAAAACAAAATAGAGCAAAAAATTAGCAGATGGGAAGCACAAAAGATGGTGACATACAGAGGAAACAAAGAATTTTAGGTCCAGAGATCCTGTGTTACACTGATCAAGTAATTTACCTCTCTGGGCCTTAATTTATTCACATGTGAAAGAATAAGGATGCTACCACAAAGGCGTTTTATTAGATAGCCCACATGGAAAGTGTTTTTTAAATCCGAAATATGTATATAAAAGGCAAACAGCATTAGCCTGGAATATCTGGCTAACAGTTTGAGCCCTATTTTAGAAAAAACATGAGTTCTGGTACATAAAGGAAATTTCCTTTTCTCACTGCATCTGCAGGCAAATAAATATATTCCCCATTCACTGACCTTTGCTGCTTATGTCCAGAGAAAACTCATCCTCAGTATCTTCGAACTGGATCAAAGGTTGGACCACAGAGCCTGAATTCTACGTAAGACAGCAGCATCAAGGGAAGACTTATTCACCTTTTGCTGTTTTATCTTCAAAGGGTTAGGGACAAAGAAAGCATCTTATTTTGACCTCAAACAATGCACAGAACTAACCCTGGTTTTATCTAAACTCTGCCTGAGATTTACTTTGAGGCCATAACCAACTTTAGCAGTGGCTACATAACTAGCACTTGCTGCTTAGTTTATCGGCTTTCACAATTTAAGAGAAGTACTGCAAATTGCATTCTAGAACATTCGGAGCCAATGAATGAGATCAGACTTCAAGCCCTGGCCACAGAGGCCCTGTGTGTGAGATTCCACAGATAACACTGGAAGACCTAAAAGCATTTATCAAAGATTAATGACCTCCTGTCATCAGCACAGAAGATGAAGTCAACATGAACATGAGTAAAAATTAAAAGTTACTTGGAGGGTGAAGAAACATACAGATGTAGTCTAACTAGTATGCACAGGGATGTTACAGAAATGGGATCATGCCCAAATCTACTACTTACTATGTGTGTGCCCTTGGGCAAAAGATTCAACTGTGGGAAGATGGGTCAAACATAATAACAGGGCCCAGGTAAACATTAAACAATAGTATGCATGGGGTTTGCACATATTAGGATCACTAATAACTGGTATATAGTTACTATGAAAGAGGCCTGGATCATAGACCTGCATTTCACAGCTTCATCCATTTCTTCACTCTTCAAACATTTCTATGGCCTCAGGAAGGACTAAGCATGTCATGTGTTTATGTTAAGACAAGTGGGGGCGCCTGGGTGGCTCAGTGGGTTAAAGCCTCTGCCTTTGGCTCAGGTCATGATCCCAGGGTCCTGGGATCGAGCCCTGCTTCGGGCTCTCTGCTTGGCGGGGAGCCTGCTTCCTCCTCTCTCTCTGCCTGCCTCTCTGCCTACTTGTGATCTCTGTCAAATAAATAAATAAAATCTTTAAAAAAAAAAAAAGACAAGTGAATTTCTCATGCAAGACCCACACTTCATTGTCAGCTCCCTTCAGAAAACTCTTAGATGGAGTACTTATTAATAGCAGGGTTGATCATCTTACTATCCCCAGGTAATAACACACTGCTGGGCACTGGACAGTTTGCCTACTGACTGGATGGTAATTTGAGTGATTCACCTTGCATTATTGGGGTGAATGTCCTAATATCATTTTCCCCACCTGCAAACTGTCCCTTCCTACATTGTTAAGAATGACAGCCCTATTTACCTCTTTCTCAAACACCATTTCTTCGTCCATAACACAATCTAGACAACTTCAATACCTCAACTACACTTAGCAAAATGACTTGTACCCAGCAGGTGCTCCCCAAAAATGCTTTGAGTGAATGCTATTCCTAGATTATGCCCCAAAAGTTCCCACACCTGAATCTAAAAAACCATATCGAAGTCTTTGAAAACACAGAAAAAAAAAAACAAGGAATGTATTTAAGTATTACTATTAAGAACTCCCTGGAATGGGAACATGAAGAAAAACTGACCCATGTAGGAACTTAGGCACCTCTATTTCATGAGATCAAAATTAGAAGGTACAATGAAAAGGGAAGCCTCTTACATTCTCTACAAAGCCACTGAAATACATCTTTGTGAACATTTGTAACATCTATTTTATGTCCTAAATTGTTTAAGGATTTCCGTATTCCACTGCCATGGGACTTTGGGGAAAAATCGCTTCATCTCTCTAGGCCTCGATTTTCTTCTCTGTAAAATGGAGATAACAACTGCCCCTCCTCCATAAAGGTCACATGAGGCTTAATTGTGATCATGCGTGCCACATGCCTACAACAGGCATGGCACAGAGCAGTTGTTCAGTAAATGGGCAGAATATGCCTCCTCCATCATCACAAAAGTTAAAATGCTAACCCAATATAAAATAACCAAGCAGACCTTCATTTATCACATCGACTTCCACCAAGCACTAAGTATCGACCAGTCTAAGCCTTTAAGTGGAAAGTCTCTCCTATTGTCTCCCCGCACAGTGGTCCTGGAATGCCTGCTTCCCCTCCTTTCTCAGCAAAACTCTGTCTTTTCCCAGTCTCCTAGTCATCTACTCATAATTTCCAAATAGTCACGAGTAAAATGGCACACTGCTGAATAAGCAAAACACCGGCTTTTTGCTTGGAAAACACTCAGACAGCAGGATGAAACCCAAGCAGCTAATCCATTCCTGCTTCCCAATGGCAGCCACTTGTGTGCGCCAGCCTAACCGTAACCCCCACATCCTGTGGGACCCTCTGCCCCCAAAGGTGAAGCCCAGAAGCAAACTCTTAGCCTCTTTTTACTACACATTTCTGACCCTTTTTCTACAGTGATCTTCACAGAGAGATTTAAATAAAAGCACCAACATCTGCAAAGCAGTCTGCCAACAGGACACACCAAAAGGGGGAGTGTTGGGTTAATTTAGGGTTCCAAGCGTAGAGAGCTACAGTTTTTTAGTTGGGACAACTACAGGTTAATTAGGAAACCAAAGAGAAAAAAAAAAGTCTGTAAATAAACAGGAAGGCATTTTATAACTGGAACTAGAAAATGATTTTTTAAAAAGAATTCCAAGCTGCGCAAATGAATTCCCACTCCCGAGTTTCCACATCACCAAAAAAGTACCCAAAAGTCCTACTATTCCTAAGAATAACCACAAAGTAACACAAACAGCATTCTTAAAGTTTCCAAGTATCTCACTTGTGAAGCATATGCCAACAAGATTTTGTGGTTTGCCCCAAAACTTTTTCTTACATTTTGATGGCAATAACCTTAAGCCTCGTATTTTTTTAAGAACTGAATTCTGATCCACTTAAGATATTTCTAACAATGTGCCCCTTCCATATATGCAAACTTGGGGGTAAATAAAAACTCAAATATAAAAAATAAAAATTCAACTTGGTGGTTACCTATCAATAAGAAACTAACAGGTATATTTCACTTTAGGCAAAAGGCCATCAGTCATGAGTCCAACTTCATGTCCTATGAGTCAAGAGTTAAAGATGCAGATTAGGGCAATGAATCCTTGACCAGTACTATACTGAAGTTCAGAAAAACAATTACAAAATTACTGTGTCATTCTGACTGTAACACTTAACTGTAATGTTTTTGAGAGCATGAGTATTATCAACATACTCTAACATGACACTTTTGAACTTCTAGCCTGATTCTAATTCCTCCTCAAATTCATAGGTGACCACATTTGTATTATCTATTTTTCAACCTAACCCTGCAGAACAGTATACCTTATATATAAAAAAAAAAATGTATCTGTTGCATTGTTGCATTCACACTTAAATTTAGTTACCTCAAACTAAGATTTAGAGCAGCTGCATCTAATTAGCATTAACCCTACCCTCTCCTGGGGCTGTGAAATATGGGCATATACCCCTACAAACAGCATTATCAGCTACTTAACCTTACCACACCCCACACAAACAGAACACAGTAACACTATCTCAATGTGCAGGAAAGGAAAGTTAAAATAACTGACAGCTCTATTAGCAGGCACTGAAGAACCTACTAGAAGGAAAATAACCACTCAGTCTAATCAATGTCACATCCTTCAGGAGGCATACACAATTAGTACACAAAAAGGATGCAAAATGCTCCTGTGTCAGCATGTTCCAATTTATCACTATTAAGTGAAGGACAGACCCATCATGAGGTTGAATGCCTGCAACTCCAAGTATTCCCAGACACTGAATGTCAAGCTAACGCAACAGAATGACAGGTAACAAAGAACCACCACCACCACCACCACCACCACCACCACCACCACCCCCCGCCCCCGGGAATCTATTTACTTCTGGCTTTCAAACAATCTTAGCTGGTTATTTCTCCAAATGAATTTCAAAATTCAGTTCAATAACCCAACATTAACTTCATAGAGAATCCTAAAAGCTTCCTCAACTGGCATAAAATGTTGACTAATTCACTGCATCAGGAGGGCAAGACAGGACCCAGCACGAAAAGAAAATTTCTCCCCTCCTAAAATTTAGGACCTTAGGCTTCAGAGCACCAATTCTGCATATAACCTGTCCTGAAGAGTGAGTAGCAAAGCTTGGACCAAGAGCAGTTGCCCACAGAAGCCCAAGCTTCTCAATATTACAGAGAGCTGGCTGTGGTGAGTTGTATCAGAAAGAGGTCCCCAAACCTCAAATAAAGCAACCACAAGATAATCCACCCCAGGAAAATGATCTGCCTTCCTAAGTTCCCCCAATGCTGTCTTTTTCAGTTGAAATAGGCTTGGCTTGTTTGGAGGGGAGTGGTGCTTTATGGCACTTACAGATGGTGCAGAGTTCCAAGGCAAATGTCCTATTTTTATTGAGGTTCAGAGGCTTTGCAACTCTTGGGCTTGCGGGTTCCTCCTTACCTACCCACCCGGTCCTATCACTAAATTCACTTAAATTGTAAAGGAAATTGCTCTGCCCTTGGTCCTGCCCAGGACACCCATGATGCCTCTCTGGAGGGTCTAGATAAGGTGAGCTGTTCTTCTGCAGTCTCAGGCCCCCCTTTCTCCCAATCCGGCCAGCTCTTCCGGCAGCCTCAGGTCTCCCTTCACAGCTTATGAGTGCCCTGCGGGCAAGTCCTGCTGGCGCAGCAGCCTCGGCAGAACCAAACCCTCCGGTGCAGGCAGCGGGGTGGGGACCTGTCCGCACAGATCTCCCTTTCCACCCAGGGTTTAGGCACTGGAGACTGGATGGGGAGGAATCCTGGGGTGGAAACAATCCCAGCCAGAGTCTCCTCTCATCCCTTTGGGGTTTTATTCGCGGGCCCTGGCCTCCGCAGCTAAGCCTGCCTGGCACAGCCAGGCTACGGAGAGGGGCATTCACTGTCCATCTCCCAATTCTTTGCTGGTGACCTTGGCCACGTTGCTTCGCCTCCCTCTGCCCTCTGGGGCCTGACATCACTTACTTCGCGGGTTATGACAGGGTCAGAAGGATGTGGAAAGAGCCTGGCAGGCTGTATTGCACCCACGAAGGGTCCAAGACAGGGAGAGGACTTCCCTCTTCTTTTTCCTAGGGGTGTCAGGAGCTCGCTCCATCCTCTCCCCACCTCCAACCCCCGGGGAATCAGCGCCCCGGCAAATGGGGCAAGGGGCTGCACATACTAAGTCCCCTCTTCACCTGGGAGCGGGAAAGGGGGGATTCCGGAGGGGGTGTGGCTGCCCCAGCCCCCGATATCCCTTTCCTCCCCGCTCAGAAATCCAGACAATTGAACTGCGAGGCACCGGCTGCGAGCGGGGCTCATCGAGGCGTCCCGGCGGACCGGCAGGGTCCCCGGCGGGGCGCGCCGGCCCCGACCTACCTCCTCCAGCAGCGTGACGGTGTTCCTGCAGTTGTGCAGGCGCGTGGTGAAGCTGGACGTGGTGGGCGAGTTGTAGTCCTCGGTGGTCTCGGTGATGAACTCGGAGACGGAGATCTGGTCCGGCATCCTGCCGGGGGGGCGAGACACAAGCGGGGGCGGGGAGTGAGTCACGGCGCAGGCTCCCGGGGCCGCGGGCCGCCCGGCGGCTCATGAACGCCCCTCGCAGCCTGCCCCCCGGCGCCCGGCCTGGCGCGGCTCCCGTCCCCGGCGGCGGCGGGAGAAAGAGCGGGCGGAGCGGGCGGCGGCGGCAGCGCTCGGCGCGGGGCCCTTCAAACTCCGAGCGGCGCGCGAGGCAGAGGGTTCTCGGGGACCCGCCTCCTTGTGTTCATGCCGGCGGCGGGGCGGGGGGGGCGCGGCGCCACGCGGGGGCTCGGGCCGGCCGGCGCTGCCTCCCGAGACGCTCTGACAGGCGGCGGCGAGCACAGCGACGGACTGAGCGCACAGTCCCGCGGGCGGGCGGGCGGCGGGCAGGCGGCGCTCCCGCTACAGTCACGGGGACAAACAAGGAAGTGCTCTGCGCACGCGCCGCCTGCGCCCCGCCCCGGCCCCCGCCGCCCCGCCTCCGCCTCGCCCCGCCCCGGCCCCCGCCGCCCCGCCTCCGCCTGCGCCCCGCCCCGGCCCGCGCCGCCCCGCCTCCGTCTGCGCCCCGCCCCCGCCCCCGCCCCGCGCGGCCTCCCGGGTCGCGTTCCGACGCGGGCGCCGGGGTGGGGGCCGCACGGCTTGCGGGGCTGCGGAAGCTCGCGTCCCGGCGCCGCCCCCGGAGCGGTTCCTTCAGCGAGCTCGTTACGCCTGCGTTCTGCGAGAAGACGGACCAAAAAAAGTTATGCGCGTTCTTTTTTAGTCCCGAGTGGGTGCAGGAAGCGAGGCCGGCAGAGCCGCCTCCTTCTGCGAGGGCCGCGGGCAGAGCGCCGTGGGCGCGGGCGCAGGGGCGGCCTCGGGTCCCGGCTGCTGGCGGCGCGCTCGCCTGGCTCCCGCCCTCGGTCTCCGCGCAGGGCGCTCGTCGTCCTTGGAAGGTGCAGTGTGCTTAGGTTGCTAAAATGCGAAGACAAATGAAAGGATTTTTGTTTTTTGTTTTTTTTTTTTTAATTACAATTTCTACTCTTCCATTTACACTGTAAGTTTTTTTAACCCGCAGGACACATGCGGGTCAGGAGTGCAAAAGGCACTTCCGGAGGGGCAAATGGTGGACAGTGCTCAGCAGACGCCAAATTTCAGCGGAGAAAGGACCAACAGATTGCTCACTCCTTGGTCCTGGCAGATGGCTCTTTTAACTAGCTCGATCTGCTTGTCCAAAGAATCCATTTAATTTCTCACCACTGATTGCGGTTAAAATTGTTTTGTTTTGTTTTTTTTAAAGAAGAAATCTAGGCCCTTGGGAAGCTTCTCAGGATCCCTGTAATTGAAGCCAATAGGAGCAGTCTTACAAACTCATCTCCAAAAGTACCCCTTAGGGCTGAAGGCTGGCCCTGTGGCCTCTCCCTAGGATTGAGCTCCTGCCATCTGGTGTGGCTAAGTGTCCATTCCCTAGTCCTTACCCACAACAACAATGGAGTGCCCCAAGGCAGGGACCTTGTCTAGCATTGGGCCTGGCACAGAGAAGTAGCCAAGTGCTAGTCGAATGAAAATGCATCACCTCACTGTCAGCAAATACTTACTAAGGGCCTAGGACATCCCCTGGAGATTCAGTAATGACAATGTCCCTGCTCACAGGAGCTTCCCTTCTAGTAGGCAGACACAACCAACAAATCATGTGATATAACATGGAGTACATAGAAAATACAAAAATGACGGAGGTGCCACAGTGTAAGCATGTTCAAGAAGGCCTGACAGGTGACATCTTGAGCAGAAAAGAGAACAAGACGCTGCAACATCCCAGAAACATCCTGTTGGCTACGGGATCTTGGCCTTCAGTTGCCTCACATGACGATGAACCATGGATGAGAAAGTAACTTTGTGCACAGGAAAGCCATTAGGAAATGAGTTCGAGGAGTTTTATCTACCTGTGTTGGCCCTAGGACCCTGCACTCTGCCTCCAGCAAAGCACTCATCCATGCAGGCTAGGCAAGGGTTTCAGCTAACTATAGGAAGAAGTTCCTAAGGCAGTGTATATGAA
This sequence comes from Mellivora capensis, assembly GCA_004024625.1. Taxonomy (NCBI): domain Eukaryota; kingdom Metazoa; phylum Chordata; class Mammalia; order Carnivora; family Mustelidae; genus Mellivora; species Mellivora capensis. Next base: position 27,027 of record PISX010008749.1, on the reverse strand, counting down.
TAAAGATTTTTTTCTGGCAAAGTAAAGCACTGAGAAATGAACTTGGAGAGACTGTCTAAAAAATAAGTGAATAAATAAATAGGCACTCACTTTCTCCTCATTAGCACTTTAAAAGTTTGGGGGGGGGGGTGCCAAGATGACTCAATCAATCAAGCACCTGACTCCTGGTTTCCCCTGAGGTCATGATCTCCTCAGGAGACGAGCCCTGCGTCAGGCTCCACACTCATCTGCGAGTCTGCCTGAAGATGCTTTCCTCCTGCCCTGCTCCCACTCCTCTCTCAAACAAAAAAAATAAATTTAAAAACAAACAAAAAACCAAAAAAACCCACAAGTTTGGTTTAAGACACACCAAGGCTGAGGTTCTAGGGAGTTAGCCAGATGGCAAGGGCAGGCAGCTGAAGACCAGCACCTCGAGATCACTTGGTCATGAGCAGTGCTTGACAGAAAATTAGCTTTTGGAGTATGAGCCACTCAGAAGAAAATCTTTCCTCTTTTTCACATACTGAGTCATCCTGCATCTGCAAGTTCTGTGACTTGGAGCAAATATGGCTCCTACTAGCTTGGGCTAATTAAGCTCTGGGACTCAGTAACCCTGTGCTTCTCCATGGAGCAGATTCTGAGTATAACACCCAGTACTTGGACTTCCATCCACTCCAAGGAGGACTTCCTCTAGGCTGGAAATCAATTTTGACTTTGATGTTGTATTAATTCTATGCTCCTCTCTATTGCAAGTCATCTAATGCCTGTCACCTCCTCCGGGTTGGTCGCTCCTTCCATCCTGTATGTATGACATATATAAATGCTTGATAAATATGAGCTGTTATTAAAAGCCTAGAGTCAGTGAATAATTTGCCTCAGGTCCCAGGAGCCCTGGATGGCCGACCTTTCTCTCCTAATAACCGATGCTGTCACCTTAAGCCTTCGTGCCACCCCTGTGAAATAAAGAGGTGGTGTGCCAAAAGATCACACAGACCCCTCCCAGCTGAAGCAGAGTCTGTATATACCCCCAACTCTACAATACAAGGAATAAAGTTTATTACGAGAAGCTATGCTGGCTGCAATGGTAAACAGCCGGGGATTTCTTTGGTAACAGAATTCACCGGAGAGCTCAAAATGCTGCCATCAATTGTTTCAGTTTCACTTGGAGATTATGTTATACTGTTCCTCCTCTCCATCTCCTTTGGCCAGGAAAGGAATACGTGAACAATGAGATATTGTGCTCCGGTAAGTATATACCTCCTCAGACTGGTCTGCAATTAGAATTTCAAAGGTTCACACCTCTACCCACAATTTCTGGGGTTCGAGGGCCATAATCCTCCTTAAAATTTGAAACCATGACCCGGTGCATGCCATCTGCACCTCTCATTTTCTCAAATAGCCTGAAAACCATTCCTGGATATCTCAAAGTGAATAGAGTCTGATGTAGGCAAAACTTAAAATGCTGGATTTCTTTGTGTGGAGCTGCTCAGAAATCTACATGCCCCTCTGCAGAGCCAGGAAACACACACGCATACGTATACTTGTATGTGCCTGGCTTTGTAGGAAGCACGCGTCATCTTTGCTGTTGTCATCATCCCCATCAAGGCAGCTGAACACCCTCACACTCCTCAAGCAGTTTCTTACTCTGAGCACAGCTGACTGGGTTAAGCCAGGAGTCCTTGTAGCGTGCTTTAATAACAAGAGTGGTGGCTTATTCTCATGGACAGGGATGGCACTATATGGACCCCACTGTCATTAGGGAATTGGCAGGCTTCTCTTTCCAAGTACAGGCTTCACTCTGTCCCACCTACCTGCAACCAACAGGGTGCATTGGCAATATGGCCAGCAGTGTACCAGATGTGAGAGGGTGGGGTGGGGGGTTTAGGGTGCTCTCTGGGAGTAAGATCAGCAGCACCAGCCAGTATCCCAACCCGATGGGATGGCACTTACAGCATTCTTCAGAAGCTCCCAGTGCCTTCATGGGACAGGGGCAATAGGGTGGGAAGAGTATATGCTTTATGCTACGTGAACCGGGGTTGGAATCTCTATCTGTAGGTTATCAGCCTTGTCTCCTCATTTGCAACGTCAGCGCAATAATAAACCTACACTATAGGCCGTTAGGGGAAATAAACGGAGGGGATGTGGATAAAGAGGTTGACGCATAGTGAATAATCAACCAATGTTCGTTCCCTTTGAACTAGCTTTTTATGTGAAGTTTGACTATAAATACAACTCTTTTCATTCCAGGACTCAGATATATCTCTAAATTAGTCACCTGGAGGAGGAAAAAAGAGCGGGGGCGGGGGGGGGGGAGGCCACATAGCAATTCCCACAGTAGATCTCAGATTTGGGAATCTTCTTCAGAGAGCTGGCTTATTCTTGCAAGCATCCTTTGTGAGGTCAAATCCATGAGTGATGATTTTGGACTTTGGAAGTAAATAACCAGTATCTAGCGTCCAATAGTATGAAAACAAGTCAGGATCAGAAATGAGTTAAGGCCATAAAATAAAAGCCTCATTTTCACGGAACACAGTTCCTATAAAGAAGGACATTCAAAGCAAGGCAACTTCTAGAGGATAGAACAGGGCATTTATTTTGCAGGAGCATGAGTTATAAGCTGCATGAATTTCATTTGAGTTTACTAAGTTTTCAGGAATTTGTTTATTTTGCAGGAGCATGAGTTCTAGCTAAAAAAAGATTTGGGCTCACATCTCTGCTGTGTAGCAGCTCTAAGACCTTGTTGAAGTAATTCACTTTTCTGGGTCTCAGTTTTCGCATCTTAAAAATGGGAACAATGATAGTAAGTGTGTTAGTGCTCTGAGGATTCAGTGACCTAGGCCACATAACGGGCTTACCAAGATCTGAGCTATCATAGTAGACAATACTTTTCAGATAATATGGGAATACTGAAAACCTTATCTGGAGATATAAATTCTGATACTACTTCCAAAAGAAAGAAAGAAAGGAAGGAAGGAGGGAGGGAGGGCGGGCTAGGGAGGAAGAGAAGAGAAAAGAAAAGAAAAGAAAAGAAAAGAAAAGAAAAGAAAGGAACACAGACCTGCTATGTACCAAACCCTTGGCTAAGTGAACAGAATTAGAATTCTGGACACACATATCCCTCCCTCTTTTTATTCTTTTTAAGAGTTATTTATTTATTTATTTATTTATTGGAGAGAAAGAGAGAGAGCTGAGCAAAGAGAGGCGCAAAGCAGATTCCCTGTTGAGAGCAGAAGCCAGTCGCTGGGCAGATGAGGGCCTCCATCCCAGGACCCGGAGATCACAACCTGAGCCGAAATCAAGAGTCAGATATTTAACCTACTGAGCCACCCAGGCATGCCCCCCACCCCCCACAGCCTTCTTTAAATTTCATGACAACTTTATAGAGTACAATTATCCCAGATTTACCGGAGAGAGCCCTGTGGGTGCCGAGGTACAGAACACCACTTTCTGAGCTCTATTCTGGGCCAGGCGCTGCACTAGTGGTTACGGATGCAGCCTCTGAATTCATTCATACAACAGGCCTGATGTGGGAGTTTACAATGGAAACTGAGACACGAGGAAATCTCCCTGCACGTTAAGATCCCTGAGCCTGGCAGACGACATCCAAGGCTTTTGCCACTGCCTACAAAATCTGTTTCTTGACTCGACCTCACACAGTGCTACTCTGTTAGATCTTTCTCCCAACCCGGGGAGCGAAAGGAAGTATTCTTATTGCCTTGTTTTACCTGATGACTTATGAATTCGTTTTCTATCATCTTAATGAAGGGCTAGAAGAGAGAAAGCACTGCAAGGTGGGTGTGGGAGGGGGCAAGAGGAGGGAGGGATGCATTTGATTGCCTGTGTTTTACATCTAGGCTGCTGTTGCCATATTCTGCCGAAGCTAAATAAAGACTGCTTTTGTCATGTGCCTCGTGTGAGTGCTTCCCAAGTGCACTCATGTAATTTCATGCAATAAAAAAAAAATAAATAAAAAGCCTATTCTACTCCCAAATATAGTTAATTTAAATGCTCCAAGTAAACCGCTCGAGTGCTCCTCAGGAAGTAAAGAGAAGTATGTGGTTTATTTGGAGACCAAAAAAACCACTCTCTCTTCCACCTCCCTGACCCCTGACTGTTCCTTCTGACGGAGAGAAAAAAAAGAGTCAGGTAGAGTGCTGGGACCTACAGACTCACAGTATGCATATCAGCGGAATGAACTCAGGAAGAGATTCCTGTGTGTCCTGGGAAATCGTATCAACTGACGATGGGTGTGCTGCTTCTGTGGCCTGCACTCTTCTGCCTCATTGCAAGCATGACCTCACTACATACTCACAGCAGCCCTGTAGAGCAAGCACTGGTATTCTCCCTACTTTATACAAAAACCTGAAGCCTAGAGGTCACCTTGGCAAGTGGTGGAGCAAGACTGACCAGTCTGATTTCACAGTCCATGTCATTAGCCACCTTGCACCACAAGCTCATCCAAGACAGTGGGTCCATGGCCCCAGGATAGTTTTCTTTCCCATAGAGTCTATGGTTTATCTTTTTTCCTGGGGAACTCATTACAAACCCAACTCAAATGCAAGCTTGACGGGTCTGGAGAGCACCCGCCTTGCCCATCCCTCCAGCTGAGACTAATCTTCCCGTGGTTGCTTGCAAGATAGATTTTTCTCATTCTGCATAAGCAATGGGGGATGCTGGCACTGCGTGAAGGGACTTCAGACAAGGAGACAGAACCTTCCCAGTGACAAGCGGCTCTGTGGGTGGCAGGGCTCAGCTCAGAACTCAGATCTTGCTACTGATTTTCCTGCACTACAAAATTCCTACACTGCCAATCCCTGAGGGCAGTGGGGGACTGAATCTATCCTTCTCTGTATCACCTACCTCCCCGAGGCTCCTGGAGGCCCAGGCTTGGTAACTTCCTAGCACCGTCTCCTGAAATCTCCTCAGAAGCCTCGAGAAGTACCACGCTTTCTGCTGAGAAAACTCAGAGACACGCAAAAGCGGCTCAAGGTCAACGGTTAATCAGTCAGTCCGAATGTGAACCCTGCAGGCTTCTCCCCACAGAAGACACTGCCTAGTACAGGTCTTCTGCGGGTCCCCAATAAATGTGTTTTGGATTGAATAGGCTCCCTTTTATGAATTACATAATTTCTAACATGAGTAAAACCACCTCCAGTGAAGAAAAATTGTGTGTTATATGGGATTCCTAAAAACCTGCAATCTACAGGAGTGAGCAATTTTAATTTGTTTATTTCTGAAAAAGAAACATTAGCCTAAAAAATGAGAAGAACTTATAGAACATCCAGGTTTCTTTTCTTTTTTCCTTTCCTTTCTTTTTTCTTTCTTTCTTTCTTTCAAGATTTTATGTATTTATTTGACAGAGAGAGAGCAAAAGTAGGCAGAGCTGCAAGCAGAAGGAGAGGGAGAAGCAGGTTCTCTGAGCAGAGAGCTTGATGCAGGACTCGATCCCAGGACCCTGGGACCTGAGCCAAAGGCAGCCGCTTAACCGACTGAGCCACCCAGGTGCCCCTTCTTCTTCTTCTTTTTTTTTGGTGACAAATGTGTTTTGATTTCTGCTTAGACTTCATCACTCTCATGCCCACTTCTGTGCTATCTCAAGACTAAGAACATGCCTCTTTTATGACCCTGTTCCATGGCACCATTTTTCAAATACTTATATTTCTCCAACAAGACTGTGAGCTCCTTGAGAGCAGGGGATTTTCCATCCACTATGACAATCCTAAAGCCCTACATGTTTGAGTGATGCTCACTGAATAAGTGAAGAGAAGAATGAATGAGCATTAACAGGGACAGGGGTACGGGAGGAATCCTGGTTCTCGGAGTCACTTTCATCATTGAACACCATCAAAGACTATCAGCCAGTTCCTGGAAGATTTGTGGGGAACCAAGACCAGATCCCAGGTATCCCAGTTCCCAAGAGACTCTCTACTCCTCCACCTTTCCCGGTTACATTTCAAAGAAGGGACTAAATACCATGTCTTCAGAAAAATACCTGAAACCCCTCTGTAAGAAGAGACTCTGCTCGGCCTTGCACCATATTATCAAGGAATGCTTATGGACACTTGTCCACTATTTAAAAACTGTAACCATATAAAGTCTAGCACAAGGTCAGTAAACTGCCACCCCTAATTTTGACCAAGAAGATTCTGAGTACGCTGCGGTACTCCTCCTTCGCTTTTTATTCTCATCTCTTTTCTTTTTTTTCCTTCTCTCCAAAGCCAGGTAATCTGAGGAGCTCGAGGGCAATCAGTGTCCATGGACAGACCTTCTACCTTCTCTCATCCTATCCTCCCTTCCTTAAGAGCCCATTTGTAAGAGTTAAGAAGTCATACGTGCATGATCTGGATTCAGATGACCTGAGTTCAAGTCTCCGCTCTGCGACTTCACAAGGAGTGTTAACCTTAGGCAAAATATTTACCATCAATTTCTGTACCTATAAAAGGAGGATAATGACACAGAAATGTACCCCTGGGGATAAAAATAAATTATATGTTTATTAAAAAAAAAAAAGGAGGATAACGAGACCTTTCTTTCATAAGGCTGTTGTGAGGTATAACCGAGATGCTCCTTGCACGATGCTTAGTACAGTGCCTGGAGAACAGAAAGTGATCAATAAATGTTAGCTATAAATACCACCATTTGTATTCTAACCAGGTTCTATGCTGGATGCTTTGGGAGCCAAGAAGATACACAAGACAGTCCCTGTCCTCATACGTAGGCATAGACACAAGTTTTCAGCACAACTGATGAAATGGTCAAAGAATTCAAACAGAAATAAATATGGATTTCAAATATGTGACCTATGAATATCAAGTCCAAAAAATAAAAAAATTTAAAAAAAAAAAAAGGAAAGAAGGTCGTTTCATGTATGGCTAGCTCTCTGATTTGCCCAAAGCCCAGTTAGACCTATTTTTATGAGCACTTTTCAAAGCTGCTGATCATCTGAAACACCACTCAAGAAGAAAACTTTGATAAATGACAGCTATTTATGACTTTGGCATTGAGAAGGAACATGGAATGCCAGGGAGGCTGGCTCCTTTTCCAGAGTCAAATCATTTCACCTCCTTTGGCCTCCTTTTGCTTGTAGTTAAAATCAGGAGCCTGGGGCAGAAGCTCTCAGATCCTAGGAAAATAACATCCTGTAATTTGATGAATTCCTTTTTGACATCAGTGTTACAACCAACCCCAGACACCACAAGGCCGGCAGCCCTGCCTTCAGATCTACCTGTAAGCCAAGAACAGTCTAGAGGTCATCAGGTCTAGGTTGGGGGTCCCCTGTTAGAGGGACCCTATATTATATGAATCTATCACAGTATCCAGTTGTTGCTTTTCAAAAGTATGATTTCACCTGCAAGGTAGTTAAACCCACATAACAATGAGCTGTGTTATAACAGAATTTTTCCCTAATTATGTCAAATGTAGGGCATCGCTCTAGTTGAAAAAGGAAAATTGCCCACCCACTGCAGAGCTTTCTTCTTAGCATATGCTCTCTGGTTAGCATCTTTCTCAAATGTGAACATTCCGCATCACACTAGGAGTTCTAATTAAAAAACAAAAGAAAAAAAAAACACAAAAAAACAACCCTCTATAATTGCTAGTAAACCTTCTGACAAACACATCTAGCTTCTCTTCCTTGCTTTTTATTTTACTTTTTGTTTTTGAAGTTAGTCTTATTGCTCTGGCCATAGAGATTTAGAGGTTATTTTGCAAACTACTTTATAAACCTGCTCTATTTAAGCGGATGGCAGAGCACACACTGTTGACTGGATCTGGAGATGATTTTTTTCAGTATCTTTCATTTTTATTTTATGAGCAAACTGATTTTTGTCCTAGTGTCTGCCTTTGGGAATTAACTTTCATTTACCCCCAACTAATTTCAGCAACCCGAATTTAGCAGTTCAGACAGACCTTGTAGGACATTGGCTATATTTTCTGCCTGCCCTACATATCCCCTTCTTTTAGGAACTACCCCCTCCCTGACTCCATGTGATTCTCCAGAGAGTGTCAATATGTCAAACACATATTCTCGACGTGCCCAACCAGAGGGCTGGGCCCAGCTGTCTACTCAAAGTATCCCAGACTTCTGAAGGCAGTACTGATGGGTATTTCCATCAATAGGCAAAACACTTGGGCAAGGCCGATCTGGGAGTTTTACGTAGGACTGACACGGGTGCTGGGGGGTAAAAAGCGATATGTTCTAGCTCAAAGGATTAGTAAGCCTTCAGTTCCTGGCGACCATCTTTGCCACACATAGCAGACATACTTAAGAATGACGCCAACCAGAAGACAGCAAGAACTGGAGGGAGGGACAGAGGGACAGAGAGAGTCCCGGTAACATTATCAGAAGCACTGGCCCTACACAGTCTATACCATGCCTGATGCCAGTCCAGCCCTTGAAGTTCCCAGGTCTATAAGCAACTTCTTTTTTAGCAGAAGCTGACCTGAGGTGCATCTGTACCAACAAAACGAGAAGAGCCCTGACTAACCTCTTCCTGGGCTCCAGTACCGTCTTCAGAGTTAGTGGATGAGCTATCATGGACAAGCAATTCACTGCCTCAGAGCCTCAGCGCTCTGTAAAACGGGGATAACAATATCCACCTCAAAGGATTCCTATAAAGAGTAAGTTAGGGGGCACCTGGGTGGCTCAGCTGGTTAAACAGCTGACTCCGGATTTCAGCTCAGATCATGATCCTGGGGTCCTGGGACTGAGACTGCATCAAGCCCTGTGTTGGGATCCACACTCAGCGGGGAGTCTGCTTGAGGATTCTCTCTCCTCCTCGGCCCTTCCCCACACACTCTAAAATAAATAAATAAATCTTTTTTTTTTTTTAAGAGTAAATTGGATAATGCACATAACAGAATGGGGGGAAATATCTGCAAATCACATAATCTGATAGGGGTCTAGTATCCAAAATGTGTTATCTCTTACAGTTCAACAATTAGAAGATATGTAATTTTTAAAATGGGAAAAGGACTTTAATAGACTTTTCTCCAAAGAATATATAAGCACATGAAGAGATGTTCCATATTATTAATCATGTAGGGAAATGCAAATCAAAACCATAATGAGATACCACTCACACCCACTATTATGGCTACAATGAAAAAGATGTAGAGTAACAAGTGTTGGAGAGAATGTGGAGATACCGGAAAGTCACACATTGCAGGTGGGAATGTAAAATGTAGCAGCTTCAGAAAATAATCCAGTAGCTCTTCAGAAGGTTAAACACAGGGCTACCATATGACCTAGCAATTCTACTCTTGGGTATTTACCCAAGCAAAATGAAAACACACATCCAAACAAAAACTTGTACATGAATGCTCAAAGCAGCAAGATTCATAGTAGCCAAATAGTGGAAACAATCCAAATATCCCTGGATGGATAAACAAAATGTGATATAGTCTATCTAATGGAATATTAGTCAGTCACTAAAAATGAATAAAATCCTGCTATGTGCTACAACGGAGATGAAACTTGAAAACACATGATGCTAGTGAAAGCCACAAATGATAGGATTCTATTTCTATGAAATGTCTAGAATAAGCAGATCCACAGACACAGAAAGCTGGTGGCTGATGGGTTGATGGAAGGAAGGAAGGAGGAGTGACTGCCAATTGATACATGGTTGCTTTTAGGGAGTGATGAAACTGTTCTGGGATTCATGGTGATAATTACACAACTTTGTGAACATGACTGAATTGTACAATTTAACAGGGTAAATTTGACATTATGTGAATTACATCTCAATTTAAAAAACCCTCACTGTGCAGATGCAGGTAGAATGTACGTCTTACTCTCCATTAATAGTAACAACTACATTGTGTTGTGGCGGGTGGTGGTCACGGTGGTCGCACTTGTGAGCATAGCATCGCCTGCAGAGAAGTTGGGTCACTGTGTTGTACACCTGAAACTAAAGTAGCACTATGTATCAAATATATTTAGATTTTTAAAAATTGAAGAATAAGAATAGCAGTATAATGGCTATCATTCACTATCTCCTATGTACCAGGCACTGTACATACCCGATTTTGTTTAAACCTGAAAGCAACTCAATAATGTAGCCATTACTCTCCTCCTGTTCAATGGAAGTGGTCCCACAACTAGAGAATGGAGGAGATGAGTACTCAAATATAAGTCTGTCTGATTTCAAAGTATAAGCGCTTTCCGCTATACTACCCTCTTTGTACAAATAGTAATTGGAATGGCATGTGACAGGGACCACTGGTTATGTGTATCTCCTCTATCTGGTCTCCTTTTCTTCAGTAACAAAACCACATTTGATTCGGGGCAGTGATGTGATATGTTCAGCTAAAAGACTCATCTTCCAGCCTCAACTATAGCTGGTACAGCTGTGTGCTTAAGTCTAGCCAATGAGATACAAGCTGAAGTGCTATGTAGGACTTCAGAGAAAGTTCCTTAAAAGGAGCTAATTCAGCTAGAGGAGGAATCCTGTTGCCCTTCCCCTGTTCCTCCATCCTGCTGCTTGTATTGAGGGTGTGATGGCTGACCTTCCAGCAACCATTTTGGAACACGAGGTAAAATGAAGAAAGGCACAACGAGAGATGGAAAACAGCTTGGATCTCTGACAACCATACAGGTGCCACCTGGCTTTGGACTGGCTCTAGGAGGAAAAAACCCTAACTGTTAATGCTATTTTGAGTTTTGTTTACATGCAGTTGGAATCTAATCTTAACTTAAACAACGAGCCTATGAACATGCTGAACCAACTAAGAATGTATAATAATAGCTCATCTCAGAAGTGATCAAATTAGAAGTATTCTACGGGAGTCATTTTCCCCACCGTGTCCTCTTTTAGATTCTATATTCAGAGGCATAGAGATTCTATTGAATTATTCGGAAGACAGTCACTATGGCCTACTTTATGGAGTTATAGAATCATTAAAAATACTGGTCTCAATTTACAGAGTACAGGCATTACATATTATAAGACCTTAAATTTCATCTCAGGAATTGCTTTAGAAATATAGCCACAGAGGAGCCAAGAGGCTCCCACAGATGGATTTCTGAAGAAGCAAACTTATTTACACAACCTTTGCACAATTTGGTTAAGAAAGAAGAGACAGGACAGATTCCAAATAGGAAATAAGATGATAAACTCAAAGAGTTCTTTGCTTTAAAATCAATGTTCTGCCCAATCTTTTCAGAGTAAGCACTTAAAATTCCAGAATTATTTTCCCTGCCAGAAAGACAAATGGTGGTGGCCTTTCACAGTTGACATAGGATCACAGTTTTGTTGTTTATTTATTTGTTTCCCTAAGACAGATTTGATATTTACTAGTTGATGCATTATTTATGACCCAACCGTGGGTTGGTATTGTATCATTGGATCAAGAATGAGTTTTCTTTTTTTTTTTTTTAAGATTTTATTTACTTATTTGACAGAGATCACAAGCAGGCAGAGAGGCAGGCAGAGAGAGAGGGGGAAGCAGGCTCCCTGCTGAGCAGAGAGCCCAATGCCGGGCTCCATCTCAGGACCCTGGGATCACGACTTGAGCCAAAGGCAGAGGCTTTAACCCACTGATAACTAGGATGCCACCCAGGTGCCCCTAGGAATCCTTCTTTCTCATTAGGGTTCTTAAACATTCCAGCTACAATGACGTAAGTGAGGAGATACATTTGGAGGAAGGAAACATTTTTCCACAGTTTTTTTCTGCAGCCTAATATATCTTATTTTGTACACACTATGGATAGAGCTGTAACCCAAATATTCCTTATGAGGGTAAAAAAATCTACTTTAATTTTTTACTTTGCATTATAGGTGGTATATCTATGTGTATTTGAAAGTAAGAGAGGAGAGAGAATTCAGACAAAATGTATTAGTTCTTTCTCCAGACCTGGATGGAATTTTTACCTTACTTTTTCCTTTTCTAGGAGGAAAAGGTGTATGCATGGGGATGGATGAAAACACACACACACACACACACACACACACACACAGAGCTGACTTGTTCTAGAACACAGTAACTGGGGAAGAAACCACACAGATCCTGAGAGAGCCAAATCCATTTCTACAAGGTCCATGCACCAAAATTCATGCATTCTGATCACAGGAGGGCCCCTTCATTTTCTCTTAGTACATGGCCAATTCTAACAAGTTTGGTGAGCTGGTTTTTAGGCCTTCATCAAACTGAGCAGAGCAGTTATGCTAGGAATAGCGAGAAGGGACAACAAAGAAGGGAAAAAATACAAAAAAATGTGGACATTTGCTAATATCCCCACTAAAAAGAAATTCTACATCGTGTGCCTGCTAATGAGAGCAAACCATTCTGCTCAACTGGTGTGCCGGCCTCAATAAGAAGTGCTATTCAAAATAATGAACCTGTGTCATTAAGAGGAGTTTTGAGACATGATGTTATATTCTAGGCACCATGCCAGATGCAGGCCTTTTAGAGGGGCTTTCAATCAGATCAGCAAAAAAACACATAAAATAAATAATATTTGGCGCTCAAAGGCTTTACAGAAAATGCAAATTTGTCACAGAAAGTAGCAGCAGTTAGGCTGAGCCCAGATTAGGACTCAAAAGACCCAGAATCAAATCCTGACACTAGCGTTTATAAACTGTAGGGTACTGGGGGAAAGACTCAACTTTCCTTACCTCTACAATGGGGCTAATAACAGCAGCTTCAGAGATTGTTGTGAATACTGAATAAGCTAATACATTTTAGACTACAACACCCGAGTCCCATAAATGTCCATCCAATCCAAAGGGCTGAAGTTTTACTTTGTGTGTGAATCTTTGTTGTTTTTCGCGAAACTACTATTATTATTGTTTGCTCTGATGATGTCAATTAAAATCAAAGAATAAGATGAGCCAGCAGTTTCAATCCTAGGTATATACCAACAGAAATGCATACATAGGTTCATCAAAAGACACATAGAATAACGTTCATAGAAGGATGGCAGATATGGGGCACCTCTCTGGCTCAGTCGGAAGAGCCTGCAACTCTTGATCTCGGGGTTGAGTTTGAGCCCCATGTTGGGTGTAGAGATTAATTAAAAATAAAAAATCTTAAAGAAAAAAAGGAAGTATGGCAGATAGAACAATACATGGATAAAAGCTCAGGAAGAAATGTGCAGTTTCAAAGTAACAACTCCCTGAGACCCTATGGTATTTACACAGCTAGACTTCCATTTCCAGTCTTCATACTCCAGCCTGCCTATGGTCCTGAACTGTATGCATTTTATGCATGTATCTTTCCATTGGTTCATGTATTTTATAGTATAAGCACATACTCACTTGCATACACACACATACACACTTGCACACGCACATACCCACACACAAATCTGGCTCAGGCGGCCTTTCACATTCTCTGATTCTAAAAGGGGTGAACTCTCTGGCCAGAAAACGGTCCCATGATCAGGAGGCCTACAGACCTCTGTCCCTTGGGCTTGCAGATCTTTGCCAAGGTGGATTCCAACACATGCGTATTCATAACAGGACTACCATCGACCGACTTGAGTAGGGAGAAGCTGAACAGTTTAAGTAGGGAAACGCACATGTTTATACTCATAATGTGGCAGGAGAGGGACCTGGCACTTTCAAATATTTCTCATGTCATCTTCAGCAAAACCCTGTAAAGAGAGCAAAACTGAATGGAGATTTCGAAACCTACCCACCACTAGAGAGCTCCTAAGTGTTTGCCTCTGCACTTGAATCCAGATTTGACTCCAGAATCACTTCTCTTTTAACCACACCACGGTTGGAAATCACCAGGCAGAAGAAACGCAGATGCGCCATGGATGGTCGGAGCAATAGTCTGCGTCCTTGTTTTGAAACCCCAGATCCTCCTATTACCACCCCAGAGACTGCAAAGTCTGGGAATCATGGGCCCATGTAATGCAGTCTGCTCTTTAGAACGCAAAAGGCACTGAGTTCAGGTCAAGATTCCGGTCCATTGTAGCTATGTTATTTTAGCATAATAGCTTTTAACAACCCCCTATATCTGTTGACTTAATAAATGGCAGGTTTTACCCAACTCAATGAACAGGCTTCATCATTGCCTGTTCTTGCTGGGGAAGCAGAGCAGATGTTAAAGTGGAGCTGATCTGAGTGTGAGTCCCCATCTGTGCCAGGGTGTCTGGCTTCCATGAGAGGTACCCAACCCCCTAGCCCTGAAAAACAGCAGAAGCCAAAGGCATCTTGGCTTCTTTTCAAACAAAGAGGATAACAGAGTCACAGTGATTTACCCCTTAACTGTTCACAGAGCCCCCATCTGCAAGGCATCTGGGACTACCTTCAAGGCAAAAATATAAAAGAGGCCTCTACTACAAAGAATCATCTGAGGCCTCCCTCAAGGGTCTGTCCCTAAGCAGAGTCAGCTTTGGGATCTTTGCCTCCCTGAACCCAAGACTGGTGGTCTTACCTCCCCTGCTTGCATTTTTACTGCCCTTATTTCCTAATGGCTCCATCTTGCTGGTCTCAGCTATAGATCTCCCCTGGTAGGTACTTGTGGATCAACTGGTACAAAGGACCTAGGCCAATGTCAAGGACAGTTTATGGTTATTGACTAGTGGTTAGCCTCAGGTTTCTAAAGTCTTGGATGCTATGGTCCTCAGGCCATAATGCACCTCCCAGGTTAGCATGTTGGTGGCCCCTCTAGGATGAACCATGGTGGGGCACTGGAGAAGCTGGGAAGAGAGGCCCCAGTGGGCTCTGGTTATGGCGGGGGTAGGAGAGGGGGAGCAGAGGAGGAGGAAGACAAGTAATACAAGCAAAAAAGACAGAAGGAAATGAGGTTTCCTCCCTCTGGTTTTACTGAAGAGGATTTTGCAAAGTGTAACAGAAAGAGTGGGTTAGTCAAGTTCTACCAGCAAAAAACAGAGGGAAAAGGATGGCAAGACCCATTATTGCTCACCCACCATTACTCAGAGCTTTGCCTCCATTCTAGCTCCTTGAATTCTTACCCAACCCTGTGATGTCAGATGATCCCCATTTTACAAATGAGGAAACTGAGACACAGAGAAGTTAAATACTTGGCCCCCGTCCTAACTAGCAGGTCTGTGGGACTTCAAAGCCAACACTGGTTTTCAACATCGGGTGTCTACAGCCTCACTCATGCAGATGTGTCTTAGGAAGACAGAAATTTCTTCTTGATCCCATGTCCTTGGGGAGAGGGGGATCATGTACCCTTTCCTCCTTCCTTTTCAGAGACACAAACACATTCACACACACCCAAATTTAAAAAAAAAAGAATTATAATAAATTTGGATTTATAGTTTCCCTTTTCAGTCCTTGCACCCAGTGCTATGGGCTACCAAGGGCACCTCCAATAGTAACTCAGGAACTTCTTTTTCTCTCCTCTCTCTGGCTGGGGCCTCTTCTTCAGATGATTCAATCTGGAAGCATGGAGAGGGCCTCCCGGATATGAGGGATGGAAACACGGCTGCCAGGCTGGGCCGGGTGCCCTGTCTCGGGTGACTGCACCTTCCATGGGTCCACACAACTGGTGTCAGTGACCTGGCAGGGGCCCCGCTCTGGCTGCCCGCACCTCAGGAATCCAGGCAGAGGCTGAGAGCCCAGGCCCAAGGATCTCAGTGACTGGGGCTGTGTGCAAGGCATTCACGAACCTCTTATATTTACTGTGGACTCTGGGAAACAAACTGAGGGTTTCAGAGGGGAGGGCGGTGGGGGGATGGGTGAGCCTGGTGGTGGGCATTAAGGAGGCACGGATTGCATGGAGCACTGGGTGTTATATGCAAACAATGAATCATGGAACGCTACATTAAAAACTAATGATATACTGTATGGTGACTAACACAACACAATAAAATAAAATAATTTTTAAAAAAGTCTCGTTTCCCACTTTCATATCCAAGTTCAAATGGGGCAAAGGGGTATGAAGAATTTCCTGAAAGCCACTGAAAGAAAAGACTCCGGTGTCTCAGAGTAGGGAGGACTTGGCCATTCTCTTCCCACCACCAACCTCAGAGAGAATACAGGCAGGCAGGCACACATACACACTCAGAAATAACATGGATGGAATGCCTGGGTGGCTCAGCTGGTGAAGTGTCTGACTCTTGGTTTCAGCTCAGGTCATGATCTCAAGGTCCTGAGATCAAGTCCCACATCAGGCTCTGCACTCAGCGTGGAGTCTGCTTGAAATTCTCTCTCCCTCTGCCCCTCCCCATGCACATACGTGCACATGCTCTCTCTAAAAATAAGTAAATCTTAAAAAAAAAAAAAAAAGAAGTAACACAGACACACACACTCTCAGAAACAACATGGAAAGACATACACATATACACACTCAGAAATAACAGGGACACACACACACCTACGCACTCAGAATCCTGAGTCCACACGTGACTGAGAAGCAGATACTTCGGAAACAGCCTTTTTGACTAAAGATCCGTCGCTCATTTTTCACATGTGCCAAGCACCTGGCCTGCTGTCTTCTGCACAAGGTGTCCTGGG
Organism: Mellivora capensis; assembly: GCA_004024625.1. NCBI lineage: Eukaryota > Metazoa > Chordata > Mammalia > Carnivora > Mustelidae > Mellivora > Mellivora capensis. Next base: position 10,609 of record PISX010008749.1, on the reverse strand, counting down.
CGTACACAGGATCGAGGCTGAGCCCGCCCGCAAGGACCCTACACTCAGAGAGTGGCTGCAGGTCCGCGAGGCCCGCTTGCTGCCCCTCCCTGTCCTCCGTGGGCCTGATCTGCTCTGAACGCATCACAGGCCTCCTTGGCCCTCTGGCCTTCAGCTGGGCTCAGCTAGCGGGATGTCCAGAAGGCAAGTGGGGGAAGAACATGCAGGGAGACGGCTGTTCCTCCCTCTCTCCCGGCTCCCAGCGTCTCAGATGCTGGCTGAGGGTGCCCTACACACAGTCTCTGGCTCCTGCTTCCCAGAGGCAGCCCCGCCCTCACCCTTGATAGGAGCCTGGGGTGCCCCACCATCTCTTGCAGTTTCCCTACCCACCCCCACCGCCCACACTTCTCAAATGAGTCCTTTATTAAACTCTGCTCAAATTATCCTAGTTTGAGTGTGCCATCTGCTTCCTGCTGGGACCCCGACTGATCCAGGGAGGCAGAGTAAACAGACAACTGCAGTGTAACGCAGAACAACAAAAGACACTATTTTTCCCCAGTGAAGCACAAAAGCCCTGGGGTCTGATTGCTTGGGCTGTGCGTCCTGGCCCCACTACTCACTCTCTCTCTGTTTCCCTCTTTAATCTTTACTTCCACTTCTGAACCATGGGGTTAAAACTAGGAGCTACTTCATAGGGCAGCCATGAGGATTAAATGAGATGATACAAGGGGGGAGGGTACTTAGCTCTGCATCTGGCACCTCATCAGTGCTGACTGTTACCAAGCAGGGATCCTTAGAATTAACCGTACAGTCCTTTCAACTTTGTTAAGTGCCTAATATATATCTGCTGAACAGCTGACGTGCTAGGAGAGACGGGTACGGGGGATATGGAAAAGCAACAGGGCATTGGTAAAGAGAGAATCCAGAAGGACTGCCTGGAGGAGGCAGTGCTGAGTTGCCTCTTGGAGGAGCAGATAGCTAGGAGGACAGCTGACAAAGGCTGGTCCAATAGAGGGAACAGCAGGTCCAAGTGTGTGAAGGCCTGACGGGCACAGCAGATCTGAGGTGGTGCAAATAGTTCAGTGGCTATGGGAGCGAAGCATGCCTGCGGGGCCAGCGGGGTAGGCAGGGCGACCAGGGAGAGCCTCGGATGTCAGGCTAAGGACCTGGTCTTTGCCCTAAAAGCCAGGGAGAACTTTGAAGCTGGTGGGTTTGATGGTGAGAAGGTGCGACCAGGCTACAGTGTTGGCCCTGCCCCTGGGCCCAGCAAGAGCAGGTGGTCAGTGCCGTGCCTGCTTGCTGAAGAATGGATGCACGCCAGCCGCTCTGTAGGGCAAGACCTGTCATCTTCCTCGCTCGCTCCCTCCTTCCTAAATGCACACCAACAGATACCACTCCATGATCCAGGCAGCTTGCCAGCCACGGGTCTCCACACATTTCCTCGCCGGGTCTCATTGTTATTATGGCCCACAGTGGTATAATGAAAGTACATTGGGTTTTGGTCCCTAGTTCCTGGCACAGAGTTCCTAACACCTTTGGAACTGCAGAGCGTCAGCGGCGTCTCTGGTATGCTACAGAGATGCCTCGTGGGCAGGGGGCTGAGTAGTTAATAGCTGTGTAGTATGATCCCAGAAAGATCTCTAGGTAGGGATGAGGCGCTGGAGACTGTTCAGTCACCAGTGGCCAATGATTTCATCAACCATGCCCGTGTAGTGAGACCTCCACGAAAGCCCGTAGAGGATAGGGATCGGGGACCACAGCACTGTGCCGGGAGGGCAGGGAGCCCCGTACCTTGTCCTATGCACATCTTTTCCATTTGGCTGTCCCTGAGTTGTGACCTTTATAATAAACTGGGAATAGTGAGTTCAGTGAGCGACTCTAGCAAATTATAGAACCTGGGGCGGGGGCGGGGTGGGGAGGGGGGTCATGGAAACTTCCAAAGGAACAGCCCTTCAGTCAGACGTCGCCCTGGGACTTGCTACTGGTGTCTGTGGGGGGAGCAGTCGCGTGGGACTGAGCCGTTAGTCAGTGGGCTCTGTGCTAATAAACCAGGCAGTGTCAGAACCGGACCGAGGTGCTGGACACCCAGCTGGTGTCGGAGAATTGGAAAGTGGGCTGGGGTGAGGAGTGGCAGAAAATAAGAAGTCACTCTGATAAACATTCTCCTGGCGGCACGTGCCGAACACCCCTCTTCACCCCCCAACTGTGAGGCAGTCCCAGGCCCTGCTGCCAGACCGCGCTGTCCTCACTGGGCTCATTCAACTGTCCCTCTGGGTGCGGCAGCTGGAGGCACCTGGAACTAGCCTGGCACCACGCCCCAGGCCCGGCAAGTGGCCTTGCTCCTTGCCCTCTGGCTCAGAGGTCCAGCGGCTGGAGAAGACTGGCCAGGAAGCCCATTCCCGTGCCACCCCACCCCACGCCCTACCGCCGCCACCAGCGATATGCGGGAGAGATGACCCCTCTCCTTCTATTGAGCACCTGATGTGCTGGGCAACACACATCTTAGGCTGGGTTCCCCCACAATCCCCCGCTAAGAAGATATAAAGAAAAGGTCCCAGGTAGCTGAATGGGGTGGTAAGAAAGAGAAGGGAAGGAAGCCAATCTGGGTGCCTTAAAGGGCAGATTATCCCCAAGGGCAACACGGTCCAGTCTTCTGGGGACCTCTGGAAAGGCCACAGAACATACTCGAGAGCTGTTTACCTGAAGGTCAGGGAACTGGAACGTTTATTCCCCAACACCTATCCTTCATGGGCTGAGGGCTGCTCCAGGAACATTAACTCCTAGCACCTTTGACACACAAAGGGCTAGTGACACACGCGGGCTAGTGGCTGCTGTACTGATACCCGGTGTTCGCCACCAGTGAGGATCACGGACCCAGGGCCAGACAAGCAACTGCAACGATGACCTCCCAGGGCATTTAGAGTAAAATCCAAGCCCCTTAGGTGATCTCAATGCCTTACCGGACTCAGCCCTTGCCCACCACCCCCAACCCAACCTTCCACACCTTCGTCCTCTCTTCCCACCCCACAGCCTCGCTTCCAGTTGTCACTCCTGGAACTTGCTCCTGTAGGGTCTCGCACATGCTGTCCCCTCACAGGGACTTTCTAGCACCCAGACCTTCTCCTGTTTGCTTCTTGCCATCCTTCATGCCACACTCCACAGGGTCCCTCCTCCCATCCTACTCCCCATCGCACGTTTATTTTCTCAGATTATACACCATCAGAAATTAACTGCTTTGTTAATATTATTTATTGACTTTATTGTCCCTCCCACTATCTGCTGCATCCCCAGTTGCTAGAGCAATGTCTGAAAAAAGAGAAGGTGCTTAATTTAAGTATTCATAGAATCAATACACAAACGGCCCTGCGGTAGAGGAGACACAGCAGAGAGGAAGGGCCATCAGCACTGTGATTTGTTGTCTTTTATATTCCCAGGACACAGTGTTGCCACCCCACAGGGCTTGCTCTGAAATAGAAAAGCAAGGACAAGGGCAGGGGGCTAAGGGTGGGCAGCGGTGTTGGCTACAGAAGAGCAGAGGTTTGGGGGCTGAATGGGAATGTGCAGGGTGGGCACAGCAACCCCAGCAGAAGGAACAGCATGTGCAAAGTCACAAAGGCATAGAAGAGCCAACACATATTAACTCCCTACTGATTCCCTCTTCACTAAACAAGGGCTTGCAAGGTCCTAAGTGGCTTAGTCGGTTGAGTGTCTAGACTCTTGGTTTTAGCTCAAGTCATGATCTCAGAGTCCCAGGATCGAGCCTCGAGTTGGGCTCCACGCTCAATGGGGAGTCTGCTTGAGGAGTCTCTCCCTCTCTCTCTGCCCCTCCCCTCCGCTCACATACTCTCTCAAATAGATAAATAAATAACTTTAAAAAAAATCAAAACAAACAAAGAAAATGAAAAAAAAAAAAAAAAACCAACCACAAGGGTTTGCAAGGCTCCTCATTCAGTCTTTCCCTGGAAATAGCATCCCACCCTCAGTTTGGTGCTTACTCCCTCCTTGCCCAACCTGGCAGGTGGGCTGTTTGCTTCTCCAACCTCTCCCCAGAGGGGTTCCTTGAGCTTCTGCCACCAGGAGGCGCCCTTGCTGGCTGGTAGCATGGGCCTGCTGCCAGTGAGCCTGAAACCCATGTCCGCATCACTGACTGCCTTTTGGGAAAGAGAAACTCTCTTTGTAGTAAACAAGAAGCCAGCAGGCTTTGAGTTCCAAATCACTAGGGTCCAGCAAGAAGAAAGCCTGCTTGTGAATGAAACCAGCAGAGAGGAGGGCAGAGCCAAGAGGACCTATGATGTGCCAGGCACTGTGCTAACTGCTTTCATGGACTGGCTCATTTAATCCTGACTGCAGGAGGAAACTGAGGCTCACAGGAGTTAATGGCTTACCCAAGGTCACATAGCAAGGACTCCCCTGTTAGGAGACTCTCTTAGCATTTACACATAATACAGTAGAATAAAGGGAGCAAGTTCAGACAACCCCAAAGGCATCCCTGGATCCAGCAGTGCCTGAAGCCAGTCCCAGCTATGGGTTTTTCTTTCTGTTCCACTGCTTGCCACCAAAAGATGCCCAGCTAATACAGACACAATTTCTCCCAGAGAGGTGGAAGGACTTACCCAGATCTCCCCATCATCTGGGGACCACAGAAGGACCCAGGTCTCCCGACTCCTCTCCAGGACAGGCCATCTGCCCTTCTGACAGCTCCCAGTGAAAACCACCCTTTCGGCATTGGTCAAACTCCTCTGACCTTTCATTTGAACCACTGGGATGAGGGAGCCAGAGTCCTCTAAGATGACATGTGCTCCCTCCAGCTTCCATCGGAGGCTTTATTCCCAAATAAGATCATGACAATCTAAGAGCCATCAAAGGCTCAAACCAGATGGGACACTCGAAGGTGAAATGGAATGACCTCAAGTTACCTGCAGGGAAGATCTTCTCGGGTTAAAACAAACATGCACACATACGACCTGCTAGAAGGAAGGGGAAATAACAACTCTTGAGGGCAATGTGAAAGCTGTGTTGCTCTGTGATTTACAACCTGATCTGCAGATAAGCTTTCATTCTGCATTATAATTCTCACCTTCCTTCTCCTGCTACTCAGAGAGCCCCAAGGCCAGGCAGAGGGGGCAAAGCGGGACACTGGGAGTGAAAAGATATGGGCTTTCAAGAGGGTGGAGCCTGTTAGTATCTGGGAAACTTGGGCAAGTCATCTTCTCACATGTCACATCCCTCACTGGCTCCCCAGTGCCCGGTCATTCATTCACGCAATAAATATTCACTAAGTGCCTACTGTGGGCTAGGCACTGCTCTAGAAGCTATGGATGGTGGTAAGTAAAACTGGAATGGTCTCCACCCTCAGGGCCGTTATAATCTAGTGAGAAAAGACTGAAATGAATAAAAGCAAGATGGTCACACGCGCGCGCGCGCGCACACACACACACACACACACCAAGAATGTGGGGGAGTTTCCCAGGGTCCCCCAGAGATGCACTGTGATGAAGCCAGCCAAGCTGGGAGATGTCAGGGAAGGCTTTCCCGGGGAAGAGCCCTTTGAGCTGGGACTTGGATGAGCAGGAGTTAACTAGGAAGAGGGGGAAGAAGGGAGGGGAGCACTGGGAGTGTCCCCGCCAAGAGCAGCATCTAGGAAGGCCCCAGAAATGGAGAGAATAGAGGTCCTTAGGGAAACAACAGAACCCGAATCTGGCTGCAGTACAAAGAGAGATGAGCACAGAGATGGGCTGCAGGGGAGGGGGGATGGGCAAAGGGTGATGCTTATCTGAGGACAAGGAAGCCACAGGCAGGGTCCTCTGAAGTGTCAAAGCCTGGGCCCAGGAAGTCCTCGCTGCTCCCACATCTGCTTCTGCTTCTGCCCGTCTCCTGACCCTTGGATCCAACTCTCCACCCGCCAAACTCCTGCCTGCCAGGTGGAGGGTGCTCTCGTGAAGCTGTGCCAGGCATCAGGAGCAGAGGCCCAGACCCACATTTCAGAAGAGGATGGAGGTCAAAGGCAGGGCTCAAGGTCCAAAAGGGATGAGCTGACCAAAGGAGCTGAGAGTAGAGGACTGAACGCAGGAGGCCGGCTCTCACCCACACAAATAACGGCCTGGAGGGATTCCAGATGTCGCTGTGCTTGAGGATCATCTAAAAGAGCCAAAGCAGAACACAGACTCTCAGGCACCCTCTGAGGACGCTGACTAGAACTTGCTGGCTCTCCCCACCTCCACTGACTTGGTTAGTGATGCGAGCATTTGTGTGTTTGCCTCCCTGGTATCCAGTATCCCTTCTTCTGGGGATCATACTCCGAGGTCCCCCTGGGGAAGCCACCCCCTTCCCGGTTCCCATGGTGTTGACCTTACATCCCCCCACCCAGCTCTGGATGGTCAGGTGAGTGGACCTATCCAGTCAGAACATCATCACTCTGTCCAGGGTAACTGGGACACGTAACCCAAGCTGCACCGATGGGAATGGAGTCAGAGATTCTGTTGGAACTTCTAGGAAGAAAAGCTCTGTCTAATGGGGTTGTTAGGCTGGCAATTATAGGACAGCTCCCGGAAGCTGTGACACGTGGAACTCGAGACGGAAGCCCGCAGAGGGGAAGGCACCGCTGAGAGATGACAGATTCAGTGGTGATGCAGAGGGAAAAGAGAAACCAAATCTTTGAAGCCAACCATGCCTTGAGCCAGGTTTTAGCCCTTAACCCCTCTCTGGTGGGAGCAAATAAATCCCTTTATGGTGTAAGCTGTCCCATCACCCAAAACCAAGGTGGTCCCGGTACACACACGGCACATATTCCCTCATGACCTAATGCACAGCCTGCCCACACCCCCTACCTAGGCCTGGGGAGGATGAAGCCGCCATGAAGGTCCCAGTCTGGAGCCCGGCACACCACAGACACACAAGCACCAGTCATGATTTGCAGAATTACGGGTGAATCCATCCTCAATCTCCTCGCTGACCAAACTCACCGTTCGGAAACTTCTGACAACTAGACCTCACCCAAGAGAAGCAGCTAGAAATGGGCTCACCTGGGCTGTGGTCTGTGGCTTGGGCATCTCAGAGTCCATCAATTTGTGGCCGATGAAAAGACAGTGGCCATGAAGAGTGTGGCAGAGCTCACGGTCACTGCAGCCAGCCGTGTTAGTGACCAGTCTGCACGGGCTTGCAAGCCTCCACTCGCAGCTCCACCACCGAGCCACACACACTCACTCCACACTGCCGCTGGCGGGCCCGCTTCCGCTTTGCACGCTAGGGTGTTCTCACCGTGCTTGCCAGTGTTCAGGAAAACCTGTGCTGTTTATAAGTACCAAACCCCAAATATTTGCAGAGAAACCCTTTCAAGAGCTTCTGGCACTCCAGTAACCCACACAAAGGGTTCCAACTCTCATTCTTTTTTAACAGAGAAAATTGTTCTCTGTTCATAACTGTAAAATGCATTATTAGCTCAGAGCTTCCATTTTAAACCCAAACCAAACCACTTGAGTATTCGAGGCTGCTTTCCCTAAGATTATCTTTGCAAGTTCTAACATTATGGATGACCCATCAGAGAGAAAATGTGAAAATAGGGACCAAGGCCCACAAAAAAGCAAATTGGCTCCATCCAATTTGCAATCACTTGTATACACAGGAGGACCACCCCACTGTGAAAGGGTTCTTCCAGTAACAAGCCTAGAATTGGTCTTGTAGGTTGATGATCGACTTAGGAGCCATTGATTTGATTTCAACAATAATGTTTTGGTTTTGGTTTTTAGAAGGGCAGGGAGGAGCAGAGGGAGAAACAGAATCTTAAGCAGACTCTAAGCCGAGCACACAGCCTGATGTAGGGCTCGATCCCACAACCCTGAGATCATGACCTAAGCTGAAACTGAGTCAGATGCTTCACCTATTGAGCCACCCAAGTGTCCCAACAACCATCTGTTTTTTACTGATTACCTACTATGTGCCAGGCTCTATGCCAGGCACTGAGATAACATTAGTGTATCAGCAGCCATCAGCATTGTCTGCTGGGAGCTGGTGGTCTTGATGGGGGGGTAGGTGGCAGACACACCCATGTAAACCAATAATTCTGGGTTGCTACAGTGCTAGGAAGAAAACCTATGGGTGCAGCCAGAGGAAATGTGGTGGTGAGGAAAGTTGTGTCTGAGGAAACAGCATTTAAGCTGAGACTCTAGGACAAGACTTGTCACTCTTATGAAGAGCAGGGAGGTTGGGGAACGGGGGGGTGGTGAAGGGATAGGGGCCCTACAGGCAGAGAAACGCCATGAGGCAGAATCCCGAGACCAGCCAGTGCTGGCTGAGTGTGACAACAGAAGCCTGTTGAGGAAATGGGGCCTTTGTAAGGAATCTGGATTTCGTTTTCAGTAAAATGGGGAGGGACATGGGGGCCCCGGATGGGTGTTAAGCAGAGGCAAAGCATGATCTTGTGCAGGGTCGGTGGAAATAATCCCTGTTGGAATATTAATCTTGAGGTGCCTGCTAGACTTCCAGATGGAGATATCAGGCATTTGGGATCATCAAGTCTGGAACTCAGAGAGGCCAGGTTCAGCTGGAGAAGAGTTTGGAAGAATAGAATTAGTCAGCATACAGAGGCTTCTCCAAAAACCTTGTGAGGTTGGTTGGAGCCAGGGGAACCCTACTGAGAGATTAAGAAAGAGGGCAGAATCCCAGGAAGAAATCCAAGTGAGCTCCATGCCATGGAAGCCCAAAGAAAATAGAGTTTTCAGAGGGAGGGAGTAGCAAGCTGGGACTGCAAATGCCTTCTGGAAGCTGAGCTGACTTGCCGAGTAATTCTGAAGCTTTGAGATCTGAGGCAGGGCCTCATCTTAAAAGGCTTTCCTTAGAGCCTATGGATGATACAGTGACGGAGTGCAAGGAAGTAGAAATTCCAGGCTCCGGGGCCAGCCTCCCTGCACAGAATGGGCACTTCTGTCATTCCACAGCAACACAGCCTTCACCAACCTCCCAACGCTCCATGAGCGTCCCCTTGTCTTCACAATGGAAATCACAGCATCTGCCTCACTGGGTCGTTGGAAGGATTAAATGAGTTAATAAGTAGCAAGAGTTCAGAGAGTGGATTGCCTGGCTCCGGTTCAGTGCTCAGTGTTCGCTATTCTTGCGGCTGCCGCTGCTGTTGCTCTTAAGAACGAACGCTAAGTACCAAGCGGTGGGCTGTGCATGCACGGTTGATCCTTGAGCGACATGGGTTTGAACTGCGTGGGTTTTTTCTGACAAATACGGAACAGCCCTGTAAGTGTATTCTCTCTTCCTTATGATTTTCTTACTAACGTTTTCTTTTCTCTAGCTTATTTTATTGTAAGAATACAGTACGTACTACGTGGAACTTACAAAATCCATGCTAATCCCGTTTATATGATCAGTAAGGCCTCGGCTCAAAAGTAGGGTAGTAGTAGTTAAGTTTTGGGAGGAATCTAAAGTTATATGCAGATTTTGACAGCATGAGGAGTCGGCTCCCCGGACCCCTGCACTGTTCAAGGGCCAATTATATGATCTCATGTGGCAGATACCGTTATACCCATTGGCAGATGCAGGAACTGGCCTAGGACCGCCCACTAAGTTCCGAGGGCAGCGCTGGCTTTCATATCCAGGTCAGACACAATGCTCTTCATCACTGCTCTACAATTCCTCATGTGGTGCCAAGATGGGTGGTTGATGTCCAGTGCAAGGAAGACTTTGGCCCGCTAGTGTATTAATTGTGTGCTATGGGCTCAGTGTCTGCATCCCCCCAAAACGCATATGCTGAGATCCTAACCCCGCATGTGATGGAATTAGCCGGTGGGACCTTTGGGAAGAGATTAGGTCATAAGAGTGGAACCCTCATGAATAGAATTAGTGTCCTTATCAAAGAGACCCCAGACAGATCCCTGGTCCCTTCTTCCACGTGAGGACGCCATGGAAAGACAGCCATCTCTGAACCAGGGAGGCTCCCAGCTGGGCTTGGAATCTGTCAGCACCTTGATCTTGGACTTCCCATCCTTTGTAAGTGTGAGAAATAAATGTTTGTTGTTGAAGCCCCTCAGTCTGTGTGGTAGTTTCATTATAGCCTGAAAGAAGACATTGTGCTTTTGCTTCCACTGATGTTTCCAGAGGGAACTACTGGTTTTAAATTGCTTCTGCCACGCATATGGTTATTGGAAAACCAAATTTCACTCTGCATTTCACAGGGTTTCAGATAAATGACCTGAGAGGCTGTGCTAGACAAGGGGTTGTGAACTGCACTATAAGAAACTTCCTCTGGGGATACCTGGTGGCTCAGTTGTCGGTTAAGCACTGGCCTTTGTCTCAGATCATGATCCCAGGGTCCTGGGATCTAGCCCCACATCATACTCCTTGCTCAGCGGGGAACCTGCTTCTCCCTCTGCCTGCACTCTTCCTCTCTCTCTCTTTATCTCTCTCTCTCTGGCAAATAAAGAAATAAAATATTTTTTTTTAATTTTTATTTTTTATAAACAAATTTTTATCCCCAGGGGTACATGTCTGTGAATCGCCAGGTTTACACACTTCACAGCACTAACCATAGCACATACCCTCCCCAATGTCCATTACCCCACCCACCTTTCCCGACCCCCTCCTCCCAGCAACCCTCAGTTTGTTTTGTGAGATTAAGAGTCACTTATGG
>PISX010008748.1:0-79963 GCA_004024625.1 Mellivora capensis | reverse complement strand
GGCTGTGATGTGTTAGAGTGGAAGCCGCACGGCACATCCGCAGAGGGAATTGGCACGCAGGCGACGCCCAGAGGACACCAGGTGCAAGTTTCCCAGAGTCCTCTCCCAGTGGAGTCGCACAGGACGTGCTTAATTCCTCCCCCAACGCGATGTGATAACACTTGTGAAATGTTGCCAACCAGGAAAGCTCGTTAGAGACTCGGTGGCGGGGGTTTATTAAGGGCTGGTCATGTGGGCACCCTCGGCCAGTTACGTGCTCAGATTCCGGACCCTCAGAAGGAGAGCAGGTGTTCACCGTAGACCGTATTGTTCGCACAGTTTAGACACTCATCCATGGTGCGAATCCTCCCCAAATCTAAGTTCCTGGCTGTAAGCCAGGGTCCGACCTTGGAAGCAGGCCTTTCAAAGGATAGCAGTCAGGCATCCTTTGCTGTATTAAGTCATCAGTACAACCATAGTTTCAAAGAGCTTAATTTCACAAATGGAAAATGTCTAAAGAGAGGAGGAAAAATCAGTATGTTGGGAATGGCCAGAGAAAGTAGCTAAGTACTTTGAGTTTTACTCTCCTCTTACAGAGGAGGTAAACTGAGTCATAGGGAAGTGCAGGGCATAGAAGGGATGACAGCTGAAGATCCGTATTTGGTGGTAGAGTGTAGAGAGTTGGGTAAAGATAGGACTGTGCAACTTCTAGAAGGCCTCAAAAGCTGTGTAAAATATGGAGGATGTGATAGAGAAGTAGAACATCCTGCTAGACTGAGGAGAAAGTGCTGTTGAGGAGGATTCCTTGATGAGCAGTGGGTGCGCAGGGTTCTGGGGAGGAGACGATATTCAGGAAGACCCACGAGGGAGCATTTGCAGTGATACCAAGTGTCAGATTAAGAAGATTTAGACTACCGTGGTGCTCATAAATCCAGTCCCAATTCTGCTTAAAGTAGGTTTTCAAATAATTGGAAGAATGGGGGATCAAGCTGAGAGATGGTGTGGGAGAAGCTATGGCAAGGGTGAATGTGATTCAGAATAATTGTACATTTGTAAAAACAAGATATTTCAGTTGAAACATTTTTAAGAATTATTATAATCAGAGTTTCCTTTTAAAGTTGTTAGTAGGCAACAGATATTTGAAGGTCAACATTTATGATTTTTATATTATATAAGTAAAGAAATGGAACACAATGAAGTCTACTTCTATTTAAAGGAATGATGTTGACAAAAAATATATATATGTTATATATATATGCATGTATTTTGAACATTTCACTAATTAATCAAAATTGAAAAAAGAATAAGAATTTTCTATCAGCACTGCCTTTGTTTGGAATTAAATGTTTCCATACTAATGTAAATGCCAAAAAATAAATCAACTTTTAAATTTCTTTCAGTTTTAATAATGTAAGATCCTAGTAAAAGGTAAGGATATGTGTATTAATAAATATTTTTAATGTCCCAGAAAAACATGCCATTTACCATTTTTGCTCTTTTATTAGTTGCATGTTATTCTGTCCAGTTTGTGGTTGGTAATTTAATATTTTTGTATAGCATCACAGTAGAGAATCCACTTTTCATTACCCTCTTTAATCACAGTTTTATTGTTGTGAACTCCTTTTCCTGTGTTTACAGAAGGCTTACATCTTTTTATGTTGTAGGTAACCATCCAAAAGCAAGAATGCTTCCCCATCTCCCCAGTAGCTTTCTCTGTCAGCCAAGCTAGAAGAGTCCCTATCGTTTTAAAATTAAAGATACCATATGATGACCAGTTCAAGACTATGTGTGTGTCCCACCAGGCTCTGTGCTTGAGGGGCTAAGTTTTAAGGGTCTTGAATTTTTTTTTTTTAATAATCCCCAGTGAAACTCACCCAAATAGCAGAATGGCTTTTCATCAACTTACTAATACCAGCGTGCTGAGTGTCATATATTTTCTTTGTCCTACTGACTTAACCGTTTGATATCTGCTTTGATGTGTTCTGTTGTTACTTTGCATCTTGGGGTTCCACATACCTTTGTGGGGGTCTTGGCTGCAAGTGTTTACTACATAAATTAAAATATTTTGACAATTACAATGTGAAAAAACTCTAGCTGAGATGTTATAACTGACTCTTCTTTTGAAGTCTGTATTTCTTTTGTTTTCTCTCAATAGGAATATGCAAACATTGCCACAGCAATCTAATCTGGAATTATTACATATGGAAACGACACTACAGGATGATACTTGGGAGCATCTCTTTTTGTCAGGAGTTAAAATTGGCACTAAAGCACTAATACTGTAACTTTCTTGATAAAATAACTTTATTTTTCTGTAGTGGAATGCTGCAACTTTTTTACACTTAATTGCTTTTAAATTACAGTATTCAATTTAAAAGTTGTATTAACTACAGTTTCTTTTGCAAAAAGTCTCAAAAGGGCATTATTTGTTGATGCATTTTTCTCTGAGCATGGTTTCATAGAGAACTTACCTGAGTTATATCCAGACGTTTATATGTTGGAAGTTTTGCTTATGTAATAAAAACGAAAGTATCTGAATTGTATAGTGTCTGTACATGAGAGAACTCGAAACAGTGGCCTTATGGTAGCAAATTTTATACCAGATTTTTCTTTTTTCTGATGACAGTTTGGCTTATAACTTGAAATTTTCTTAAGTTTCTGAATATCAAGGCCTATATAATTTATACATTTCATATTATGATATAAGAAGGCACGACAAAAGGTGCTTCACAATTTCCATCAGGTAGTTATGAGTGCACTGAATTTTTAGCAATTGGTTCATTCAGTTTTTTCCACCACTGTTTGCTCTTTCCAATTTCAAAATGCTGTTGTGGAAAATACGTAAAGATTTTGTAATTTATATTCCATCTTACTTTCCCTCAGGGCAAGCTTGTGCATATCATATTTTTAAAGGCTTTTTAAAGATCTGACAGACAAAATCTCATATTTGGAAATTGTACTTTACTACTACAGCATTATACATTTTGCAAGCACATATTATAAGGTGTTTATTTTCAGTTCAGTTGTATTGAGTACCTACTAGCATAAGATAAAATTGGTAGGATTTTAAATGATGTTTTAGGTCCTGGTACCTTATTTCTTTATGTTTTCTTTGTTCTGCTTAATAGTACATATACATTCCCAATTAAACTTTTGTGAAATGTTTATTTGTAATAAAATAAAATACTGTTGCTCCTTCTGCTTGAAGTTACTTGCCGGTTTGTGAGAACATTATTTTAATTTCATACAGAGGCATAACTTTTAAAATCAAAGTCTGGTAAGAACTTGATTTCTCATGACTGGATTATGAAAAATCTCACTGCAAACATTTAACTTTTTTTTTTTTTACATATCTTTGTAAGATAGGGCAGCCATTTCCTTAGTGGGTCAGTAATAAGTGAAGCCAAGAGGACTAGCATTAAAGTTGGCTAATAAATTCAGGTAGATGGCCTGTCTTAATGCTATGTACCATCTCTGTAGGTCAGCTTTTCCAACGTGTTTAACATTCCACTTTGGTAAGAAAGAAGTACGTGTGTGCAGTAGTATGACAACTTTCTATTGTGTGAGGTACTCATAACATCTGCCTTAAATTTTAAAAGAATTCATTTATTCTCGTATCCTGGGGGACACTTATGAGCCTTGAGTATTTAACCATTTGGTTAACACATATTTAGTGCACAGATTCTGTGCTAAAAGTACAACTGAATAAAAGAACAAGACACTCAGAGCCTGCCTTTATGGTCCAAAGAGTCTGATAAGGAAACTAGACATTGAACTTGGAAATGTAACTTGGTACACTGCATTAATTCTCTGGCTGTATTTATCATAGCATAGCATATAAGGCTAAGACAATTGACTTGATATTAAAATCATTCCACAACTGACTTCCTCTTTAGGCATATATGAATATGCTTTTGGCATTGTCTTAATATGCAAAGCATGTTATTTACAAAAATACCTATTGATAATGTGGGTGGATTCAGAAAATATTAAATGCAGAAGATTTAAAGCCTAAAAAGAAAGGCTTGCTTTATAATTTAGAGTATAAAATAAGGACAGGGACTGTGTCTGTCTTGTTCACCCTGGTATCCCCAACTCCCAACATCCTACCTGACACATGGTAAGAACTCATTAAATATTAGTTTAATGGATGAGTAACCAGTAGAATAAATATATTTATTATAATATAATAATATAATAAATATATCTATTTATTATATTAGGAACTAAATTTATTTAGGAACTAAATAACTAATTTGTATAGTGGAGGCTGAACAGAAGTTTATCTTATCCTTAGCATTTTTCTTGACTGAGAAGAATTTGAATTCTCTAATGCAGAAGATGATAGAAGTTTTGATAAGTCACATACCATTGCCTTCTCCCCTTCCTCCCTTGTATGGTAGGCTCTTCCCCAGCACTGGGGAGACAAAGATAATATGACAGAGTCCCTCCTCTGAGGAACCGCATAAACTGCTGGAGAAGAGATTCATAAAAACAAAAAATCCAATATTGAGTGTTAAGTACTCTATTGGACGTATATATACGAAGTTGAGAAGAAAAAGCTGGCATTCCAGGTTGCATATCCCTGGGTCACATTTTCTTTCTTGCTGGTTTCACAAGCCTCAGAAGGCAGTATTCTGCTGGTGGTTTTGCTGGTTTTAAAATGAGATAGTTTGGAGGAAACTGGCTAAAATGTACATGGGATCTCTCTGTATTATTTCTAATAGGTGCATGTATATCTCCATTTATCTCAACATAAATTTCAGTTTAAAAAAGACACCCATAATCTTACCACAGATAAAATTACTATATATATTTTAGAGGCCACATTTTCTTTTTTTCAATTAGAAAAACTATTATATTTACATTATAATAAAATATGTAGATGCATAATATGGACCACATTTTACTCAACAAATCCTACATATGTGAAGTTTGTTTTTCAAAAGATTGGAGATACTTCCAGGTGGAAACAGGAAAAGTAAAGCTGGATCAGAAGCTCACCTTCTCCATGATCTAGCAAACTCAGTAATCTGCAGCCCCAGATTAACCAGCAGGAACCATACAAGGAAGAGGGTAGAAGATGCTAATGCAACAAGGTATGGCGTGACTTCAACCCCTCCCCTGCCTCCTAAATAGTGCAGAGTCAGTAAACAAAGTTGAGGACATCTTGGTGATGAGGGGCCCCATTATGGACAAAGAGACCAGCAGGGTGACCAGGCCATGTGGGACAGAGTCAAGGAAAACCCTTGGGAAGATGAAATCTTTGCTGCTGTCTCAGGACCCCTGCAGAAGGGGAAAGATTCACCAGGACAAGGCACTTCCAGGGTGGCAGAGCAGCCTGGGGAAGCCAAGGCCCGCAGAATAAGATAGACCTTTGTGTCCAGGGAGCCCTGGTTCTGGACACTTAATGGGAGCCCGGAAGAGAAGGGATACCAGGTTTCCCAACAGAGTTCCAGCAAAAGGAATGGTATGACCTCGAGTCCATTAAAATACAAAACCAAGATTTTAAAACTGAGGAATTATAGTTGTAGAATAGAATGTAAATGTTAAGAATCTTCACAAAGAAAAATTAGCACGCATTTATCAACTAGGACTTGGTGGGAGGGAGTGGGATGAAGAATAAAAACCAACTGCCTCATCTTGAATAGCCAGGTGTCATGTCAAGTTATAATGTCTAGGATTATATTATGCAATATAGAAAAAACCTACTGACTGACCTCAAGTTTTTCAGTCTTTTTCTTGACCTTAAATGCACTGGTTCTCAAAGTGTGGTCCCCGGTCAGCGGTATCAACATCACCTGTAAAATTGTTAGAAATGAAAATTCTTGGCCCCACCCCAGACCTACTGAATCAGAAATGGGCTTGAACCCAGCAGTTTGCCCGCCCTCCAAGGGATTCTAATACGTGCTCAAGTTTGAGAATCACTGGCTCACATATAACTTTTGGGAGCCAGTAACCCTTACAGCAAAGAAACATTTGTCTCAATTTCAGCAGCCCTTGCAGTTTCATTTTTTTAAATTTTTTAAAAATTTATTTGTCAGAGAGAAAGGGAGAGAGAGCGAGCGAGCACAGGCAGACAGAGTGGCAGGCAGAGGCAGAGGGAGAGGCAGGCTCCCCGCCGAGCAAGGAGCCCGATGCGGGACTCGATCCCAGGACGCTGGGATCATGACCTGAGCCGAAGGCAGCCGCTTAACCAACTGAGCCACCCAGGCGTCCCTGCAGTTTCATTTTTAAGTTTTTTTCTATAGCATTTAAATAAAATTAATTAAAACCTTTAAAAATAAAAATAGAGCAATACCCACCATGAATCCTGTCTGTACCTGTGAATAGAGAGGTCTGGAAACACGCCCATCCACTGTTAACACTGGCAGGTTTTTTTAAGCACTTTTCTGTATTGGTCGAATACAACGAACATTGTATTGTTTTTATAAAATAAAGTCATTCCTCTTTTTTTTAAGTGGTAAGGATATTTCATCCTATCCATAGTGTATATCTGTTGCTAAAATCCGTGTATACAAGTTTTACCGCCAAAGGCTGCCTACTTCATCTTAGGAGGGGTTTTACTCTCTGCCGTTCCTCCTCCTACATCATAACATGTGGGTAAGCTTATTTAAGTATATGTTGTGTTGACTTTTTAATAAGAATTCTTGCCTTAGGGCCACCTGGGTGGTTCAGTTGGTGGTTCTGCCTTTGGCTCAAGTCACGATCCTGGGACCCTAGAATCAAGAGGCCCGTGTCAGGCTCCCTGCTTGGGGGAGAGCTGCTTCTCCCTCTCCCTCTGCCTCTTCCTCTGCTCGTGCTCTCTCTCTCTCTCAAATAAGATCTTAAAAAAAGAAAAAAGAATCCTTGACTTAAAATATTTGACATACTTACACATAATTTAAGTCATTTTACTACTGTTCTTTTTAAAAAGAAAAGACTTTTTTTAAGATTTTATTTATTTATTTGATAGACAGAGATCACAAGTAGGCAGAGAGGCAGGCGGAGAGAGGAAAGAAGCAGGCTCCCTGCTGAGCAGAGAGCCTGATGTGGGGCTCGATCCCAAGACCCTGAGATCATGACCTGAGCCGAAGGCAGACACCTAACGACTGAGCCACCCAGGCGCCCAAGATCAATTTTTTTTAAAAGTACATAAAAGAGTATGTAAAAATAAAAATGTACTCATAATCACACTGCTTATATATATATATATAATTTATTTTCAAAGATTTTATTTATTTGACAGAGATCACGAGTAGGCAGAGAGGCAGGCAGAGAGAGAGGAGGAAGCAGACTCCCCGTGGAGCAGAGAGCCCGATGCAGGGCTCGATCTCAGGACTCTGGGATCATGACCTGAGCCAAAGGCAGAGGCTTTAACCCACTGAGCCACCCAGACGCCCCTACTTATATATATTTAAGTGTCAACCAACATTTTGGTATTTTTTCATTAGTTTTTTCTGAGTTTTTTTGGTAGTTGAGATAATATTTTATATATGTATACTCAGTCTTTGCAGGCAGTCACATACCTTTTTAAAATATGTTTGTAGTGTGTATGACATTCAAGTTTACATATTTTGAAGGGCAAGGAATAGAATCCCATTCCCAGAAAGCTACAAATGTCTTATGAAATCCTGGAGTATCATATTAAAAATTTAGAGGTCTAATTTTTTTTGCTGTACTCATCATTAAAGACACTAAAAACTAGATTGTTTCACAGATAACTTTCTGAAGTAAATTTTTGCATCAGATTCTAATCCCTTCTAATGATAGTTAAAATAATATTTAGTAAAGAAGAAATTGACTTGAATGTTACCAAGTTCTTGCTGTTGACAATTTCTGCAAGGGATTACAAGGAACACAGTGCTGCTCAGACTCAACGACCCTGAGCTCGAGTTGCATGCTTGGCCTACTGAGCCAGGCAGGCAGAAGTTTCAAGCCCACTTTATTTTAATTTTTCAAAGGATTTATTTGTTTATTTTAGAGAGGGAATGCATGTGGAAGGGGGGTTAAGGTGGGGAGCAGAGGGAGAGAAGCAGACTCCCCCGTTAAGCGTGGAGCCCGAGGCAGGGCTCAATCCCATGACCTTGAGATCACGACCTGAGCCAAAATCAAGAGTCAGTTGCTCAACTGACTGAGCTACCCAGGTGCCCTGGGCCCCCTTTAAATGTGCCTCACTCACCTGCTTGTATACCTGCACACATGCTCTGTTCAATTTCCATCGTCCCAAGTGTCCTTTCCCTGTATATTCCTGGTCAATTGCTTCAAACCTGAAGCCTCACTTTGGTAGCTTTTCTACTCAAGCCTCATTGGGTTAGCTGTCTTTCCTCTGGTCTTCCAGAATGCCTAAACACACCCCTGCTTAAGTCCTTAAGCACAGCAACTAGACACAGCCTATATCTCTCTTCCCTCCATCTGGCTCTGTTTGACATAAAGGGGTACCTCAAAAATACTTGTTGAATGACTAAACACCCCCATATTAGCCAAAACTTTATAGCAACTTCTTGGTACCTACAGGGAAAAAAAAAGTCCAAATTTTAGCAACTGGCTTATGAAAAGCTTGGAGAGAAAAGCAGTAAGGTGGGCTGCTTTTCAGTCTTATTTACCCGGCCTTACCTCCCAGGAACTCTCCTAGGAGCCCTGCTCCATGGTTTCCCAAAGACAAGGAGATGAAGCATGAAGGGAGCAATCAGACTCTGGCATCTTCTCAGTGTCAGGAGCTAGGCAGTAAGTCGCCCTCAGTGGGCTTTCTCCTGACCCCAACCTTTTTTTCTTCTTCTTTTTTTTTTTAAGATTTTATTTATTTATTTGACACAGAGAGATCACAAGTAGGCAGAGAGGCAGGCAGAGAGAGAAGGGGAAGCAGGCTCCCTGCTGAGCAGAGAACCCAATGCGAGGCTCGATCCCAGGAACCCAGGATCATGACCTGAGCCTAAGGCAGAGGCTTAACCCACTGAGCCACCCAGGTGCCCCGTGACCCCAACCTTTGACTAATTCTTCCTCCCCAGCCTCTTCCCTCCTTAGCATCAGTTCAAGTTCTGCCTATTTTTCTAGCTGGGTGTTTCTACCAAAATTTAATCCATTTTTTCTTACATCAGATTCTTAACATCTCAAGAAGAAAGGACGTCTTGTAATGTCCCTTAAATTGCCAGGTTTGGAGGCTACCAGCCACAGAGCAGTCCTCAGCAAATATCGTGGGTGTTAAGAAGAGCAACGAGGGGCACCTGGGTGGCTCAGTGGGTTAAGCCTCTGCCTTCAGCTCAGGTCATGATCTCAGGGTCCTGGGATCGAGCCCCACATCGGGCTCTCTGCTCAGCAGGGAGCCTGCTTCCCCTTCTCTCTCTGCCTGCATCTCTGCCTACTTATGATCTCTCTGTCAAATAAATAAATCTTTAAAAAAAAAAAGAGCAACGAAATCTAGAGAACTTTTTCTTTTTAGTAGTTGGTCAGTATTGGGGGTGGGAGAGAATCCTTTATTGCTTTCAAGAAGACACGTATGGTGTTACGGCTCAGCTTTTTTTCATCTGTCGTACAATTAAAAACATGATGTTATCATACATTTCAACCAACTGCCTAAAAATTTTTATTTGGAAATAATTTCAAACTTACAGAAAAGTTGCAAGAATAGTACAAGGAGGGACGCCTGGGTGGCTCAGTTGGTTAAGCGGCTGCCTTCGGCTCAGGTCATGATCCCAGCGTCCTGGGATCGAGTCCCGCATCGGGCTCCTTGCTCGGCAGGGAGCCTGCTTGTCCCTCTGCCTCTGCCTGTGCTCACTCTCTCTCTCCCTCTCTCTCTGACAAATAAATAAATTAAAAAAAAGAATAGTACGAGGAACACTCATACACCATTTACTCGGCTTTACTTGTTAACATTTTCTATTTGCTTTATCATTTGTTCTGTGTGTTTGTGTACAGATGTCTATATACATGCACACACATATTTTTTCTGAATCATTTGAAATTAGATTTCATGCATCATATCCATTACTTCTAAGTACTTCTAGGAGTATTTCCTAAGAATAAGGACATTCTCTCTTTTTAATTTTAAGTCTTTTTTTTTAAAGATTTTATTTATTTGACAGAGATTACAAGTAGGCAAGAGAGGCAGGCAGGGAGAGAGAGGAGGAAGCAGGCTCTCTGCGGAGCAGAGAGCCCGATGCGGGGCTCGATCCCAGGACCCCGGGATCATGACCCGAGCCGAAGGCAGAGGCTTTAACCCTCTGAGCCACCCAGGCGTCCTGATACTTTCAGTTTTGAAATATGCTGTTCTTCATCACAATTGCCCCCGTAGATTCAGTATCTATTGAAGGCTCTTGTCTGAACCAATCTTTACAATTATGGCTGCAAAATGGTCTTTTTTCAACTCCAGGACTCCCTCCATGCTTACCAGCCGGCACTATATTTCTCCCCATTTATTCTTTATTACTGATAGGGATTTATTCCTACATTTTCAGTGGTCTATGATTCATTATTGTCCTTGACTATTTTACTGTTCAAATTATCCAAACTTTGGACAGTGGGAGCCCTTTTAAGCTGATTGTTGTGTCTTCTACGATGGTCATTAATTATTTTTAGCACTTCCTTATTTGTGGCATAACAAGATGCACCAGGTTCATCTTGGACATTCCTTGTCTCGGCCTTGAAATCAACCATTTCTCCAAGAAGACCTGGTTCCTCTTAGTGGGGAACGATATTAGAGACCAAAATTTGGGCACTAGTGCTTGTTGCTAATGGGGTGTCTTTGCTTCGAAGGCTTTTTGGCAGCCATAGCTAGGAAACACAACACGTGCACACCCGTGTACACATATATACATACACATGTTAGAAATGATGGGGTCACACTGATGCCTCCCATCTGTCCCTGCAGGATTCTTCCTTGCTTTTCCTGTTTCATATTTGTGTGTTCCTTCTTCCACAGTGAGGACCCTGGCTCCCAACAGTACCACATCATCTCATCATTTGCTCAATTCCACAAAACGCCTAAAATAGTTTCACAGTTGCTTCAGTCAGACCAGGGAGCAAACCTACTTCAAAATAGGCTCTGTTTGCAGTTCTCCACCTCCACACCCCTAAAGACAGAAGGTATAGAGATAAATACTATGTTCATAAATGACTTGGATTAGTCCTCACTATCCCTAGCCCTCCACAGTGTGGTTATGTTGTTCATTTGAAATACAGCTGAGGGCATCTGGGTGGCTCAGTGCGTTAAAGCCTCTGCCTTCGGCTCAGGTCATGATCCCAGGGTCCTGGGATCGAGCCCCACATCGGGCTCTCTACTCCGCGGAGAGCCTGCTTCCTCCTCTCTCTCCCTGCCTGCCTCTCTTGCCTACTTGTAATCTCTGTCAAATAAATAAATAAAATCTTTAAAAAAAAATTAAAAAAAAAAGAAAGAAATACAGCTGAGCTACCCCCCCTACCGTTTGCTTTCAGTTTTAGCTCCCCCTGCCCCATCCTTACTGATCTGACTGAACTTCCATTAACGTAGTTCCACAAATCAAAACTACAAAAAGATACTGCTTCGACCAGTGTCACTCCCTCCTGTATTCTTTCAATGGTGTTCCCTTCCCCTCCTTATGGGTGACCAACTTCTGGCTTCTCCTTCCTGCCTTTCTTTTGGTCAAGACGAGCAGACGTACGTGTGTTTCCTTACTCTCCCATTTCCTGACACAGGCGTTCTCTGTATCCTCTGTTGCACTTTTCTCTTTTCACTGAAGAAATCCTGGAAGTCGTCCCTGGTCAGATGGTGAGATTGTGCCCGCGCTCGGGTCCCGGCGCCTCGCGCTCCTCCCGCCGCTGTGCCCTCACCCAGCGGCGTATTTGTATTTGCACCTGTAGGTGGGCTCGGATGTGGTGTCCTCTAAGTAGTGCTGTGATCGATAACCTTGTGCATATTCATTTTCATCTTGTTGAAGGTGAACCATCAGGGTAAACTAACCCATGAGATTGCCGGGCTGAAGGGCACACGGTAAATGGAATAATCCTAGGTCCTGCCAGCCCTTCTCCACAGGAGTCATGCAAGTGCCCGTTTCTTCCAGCAAAGCAGGAGCCTGCCCGTGTCCTCACGGCCTGACCAGTGGAGTGTATTGACAAGGTTTTTAATTTTTGCCAATCTGATCCATGAGAAATGGATCTCGGCAGCGTTAGAAAGAAAACCGTAGGGGCGCCTGGGTGGCTCAGTGGGTTAAGCAGCTGCCTTCGGCTCGGGTCATGATCCCAGCCTCCTGGGATCGAGTCCCACATCGGGCTCCTTGCTCAGCAGGGAGCCTGCTTCTCCCTCTGCCTCTGCCTGCCTCTCTGTCTGCCTGTGCTCACTCGCTCTCTCTCCCTCTCTCTCTGACAAATAAATAAATTAAAAAATAAAAATAAAAAAAATAAAATAAAAAAAGAAAACCGTAGGCCCAGGATGGAGTCACGGATGCTAGGCCAAGTCACCAAACCGGGCTTGATACCTAATCCAACTGCAGTTTCAACCGCCCCCAGAAGAGTAGTCTTAACAGGTCAAGTCAGGACTTTTCTGATCAGCACCAGTGAGGTAATCTGTCACGGGAGCTTTCTGGCCAAGGGAAGATGAGCTAATCTGCATGAAGGACCCCCCCCCCACACACACACACCAGCCCTTTTCCCTAAGGGAAGGTGACCTTGCCTGAAACAATCCTTTCTTCTGCCAGTAACTTCTTGCCCCAACCTCCTTCCTATAAAAGCCTTCTGTTTTGTACAACTCTGCAGAACTCCCTTTTACTTGCCAGATAGGATGCTACCCAATTCGTGAATCAATAAAGCCAATTAGATATGCAGATTTACTTAGCTGAATTTTTGTTCTTTAGCAGTGTTGTTTTTCATTTGCATTTCAACCAGAGGTATTTTTTTTAAGATTTTATTTATTTGACAGAGAGAGAGATCACAAGTAGGCAGAGAGGCAGGTAGAGAGAGAGGGGGAAGCAGGCTCCCCGCCAAGCAGAGAGCCGGATGCGGGGCTCGATCCCAGGACCCTGAGACCATGACCTGAGCCAAAGGCAGAGGCTTTAACCCACTGAGCCACCCAGGCACCTCTCAACCAGAGATATTTTAATTTTAAACTGTTGGAAAAGTACCTTGGTTAGAGGTATGATTGTCATGTACTGAAGCCTTGTTAGAGGTGAATTTTATAGCGTCTCCACTTGATATTGTCTAGAAAATTCTCTGAGAATCATTTTCATTCTGGAAAAATCTTAGCATACATCCCATCCAAACTGAGCTAGACGACTTCTGAGTCCTTCTGTCTGCTTTTTTTTTTTTTCTGCAATATGGTTTTTCCTGCTGATGTTAGTCAGTAGGGTCTCTTCTAAAGCTTTCTTGCCCCACCTAATGGGCAAGGAAGGGAATCAAGCTGTCAGTCGTTGAACGCTGCCTGGAACCAGCTGAGATTCAGCAGCCCCAAGATGTTCTAGCCTCACAGAACTTAGCACAAAACATGACTCTGAAGAGAATGAGACATGGAGATTTATAGTCATGGCTTCAACACACTTCCAGAGCATGTATAGCTCAACCATGTTTTAGAGAGTTAATTAGTAAGCTGGCATCCTTTCTTTTCTTAGCTGTGCTAATTGCTACATGTGTGATCTCTGCTGACAGCTGTTGCTGTAGTCAGTCTCCAGGGCCTCAGATGCTCGTTTTTAGAAGTTATTTATTTATGCAAATTGGAAATAACTTTTTTTCTCATTTAAGAGTAACACTTGCTTGATGGGGGAAAAAAATCCTAGAAATTATGGGAAAGCATAAAGAAAAAAATTAAAATTATTTGTACTCCCACCACTCAGTGATATCCACAGTCAACAGTTTGGTCTCGGTATTTTTTGGATTTTGGCACATAGATACCCACTCTGCTCACACACACCTGCCTGTGCACACACACGCACACCCGTATACACACACAGTTTTCTACTGTTTCCCTTTCTCTCTCTCTCTATATAAACTCATACACAAAAGTGCTCACATTTTTCTACCTCTGATAGACACATACACTCTTGCTACAAAAATTAGATAGTAGTAAACTTACGATTTTGTATTTTGCCTTTGTCACTTAATTTACAGGGAACATCTTTTTCTTTTCAGCCTAAACTCTGTAGCATAATGGTTAATTGCTACATCGTAATCCTTTTAGAGCTATACTTTGAACTTTTTTATCATGAACTTGTAGTTGTACATAATTTTTCAGCATCATAAACAATGTTTATGAACCCAGATTTTGGTACACCTGCATAAGTATTCCATTAGCATTAATTCCTAGAAGTAGAACTGTTGAGTCCAAGAGTTCATGTTGTGAAAAAATGTTTCTATTAAAGCAATACAGGCGGGCCCACTGGGGTCAGCAGAATAACACCATCCCATTCAAGATGTCTGCGTCTCATGCCTAGAGCCTGTGACCTTGAGACCTTACCTTACTTGACAAAAATAAATATAAAATAAAATATATAATATTATATATTTTATATATATATAAAATATAAAATAAAATATAAAAAAATTTAAAAAAAAGATGTAATTAAATTTATGATCTCAAGATAGGGAGATTATTCTGGATTTTCCAGGTGGGCCCAATATAATCCCAAGGGTCCTTATCAGGGAAATAGGGAGACACGTGGGTCACAGAAGGAGATGTGAGGATGTAAGCAGAGAGCAGAGTGCCTTGAGTGCCCACGGAAGCCCTGGCATGCAGGTGGCCTCTAGCCTCTGGCAGCAAAATCAAGGGAGCGGACTCTCCGCCAGAGTCCCGGGAGGAATGCAGCCCTGCAGGCACCTTGATTTCAGCCCAGGGAGACCTGTTTCAGACCTGTGAGTTCCAGAGCTGTAAGAGAATAAGTTGCATTGTTTCAAGCCACTAAACTTGTGGTAATTTGTTACAGCAGTGACAGGAAACTGCCCCATGCACAGCTTTGCCGATCGTCCTAAATAAGGCTTGTCTCTCTATGTAGCAGTCCCCTGCCTCGATCCTTTGTGTCTTCAGTTCCACTCCCCAGGGGGAGCCACTTTCAACTCTTATACCTCTTTCTTCTGGCTTTACCTATGTCTAAATAATGTGCCTATTCTGCTGTTTCTCAATGTATTGATTTTAGCCACTATTTATTGAGTTACTGAGTTCCTCTTAAAGTCGATGAGGATTTAACTCTCCTATATTACTACCCCAACTTCCAACCCCAAAGTCTCCCCATATATTATTGTCATACCCCTCTGGATCATCCAGGATAATCTCCCTATCCCAAGGTTGGCTGATGGGCAACCTTAATTCCATTGGCAAATTTAATTCCTCTTTCCCACATAACCTAATATATTCACAGGTTCTGAGGATTAGGACGTGGGTATATTTGGGGGGGCCATTATTGTGCCCACCAAATCCTCCATCAAATCTGCCAGAGCTCACCGATAACATGTTTCACACACTTGGTTAAGCCTGACCCCCCTCCTAGAGCTCTCCATGCTGGTTGAGCTGAACCGATTGCCCTCTGGGCATGCTATGGAGTCATCCGGGCATTGTTTTTTCTCTCGGCTCTCTTGCATGGCATCCTGTGTTTCCTGAGTCTCGTGTCTTCTGCGTTCTTAGTGTGCTCCTTTCTTTCTCGAAGGTCATCCTCCCGATGTTTCTGAAGACAGTATGTGAGAGGTATGAACTGGAATCCTTACATGTCTGAAAATGTCACTCTTCTACCTTCATATTTGATTGAAGGCTTGGTTGAGTATAGATTTCTAGGTCGAGGATCATTTACTCCCAGAATTTCGAAGGTATTGCCCCATTGTTTTCCAACTTCTAGAAACCTTACCGAGAAGCCTGATACTATTCTGATTCCCAGTCCTGTTGCTATACAGCTTGGTTGTTCTCTCTGGAAGCTTTTGGGATTTGTCACTGGTGTTCTGGAGGTCATGATAATATGCCTTGGTGTGAGTCTTTTTTCATTCATTGTCCTGGGTACTTAGTGACCCCTTTCCATGTGGAGACCATTGTCCTTCAATTTAGGGCCATTTTTCATATTATTAATTTGATAATTCCATTCCTTCCATTTCTTTGTTTCCTTTTTTTCTGGACTGTCTATAAGTTGGATATTGAACCTTCTGGAATGATCTATATTTCCTATCCTTTCTGTTCTGTTTTCCATCTCACTTTTATTCTACTTTCTGGCAGATTGCCTTGACTTTATATGACACCTCATTTATTCAGTTTTTAAAATTTCTGCTCTCATATTTCAGATTTCAAAAATATTTCTCATCTTTTGGTTGTAACAACATTGCCTCCTTTTCCTCCTTCTCCCTTTCTCCCTCTCTCGCTCCCTTTCTTTCTCTCTTTATCCGTGTCCTGTCCTTGCTTCATGGATGCAGTATGTTTTCTTACTGCTGTGAGAGTCTTTTACCAGTGTGGGTGTCAATGTTGGAGTCTCCGTTTGTTTTCTATATACTTTTCTTTCCTTAGTTCCTTGTTTGTCTCTTGTCTTCACAATAGAAATGTTCTTCAGATGTCTGGTGATCTTTTATTGATATTGAACACTGAAGCTCTTAAACCTTTTGGCCATGCTGTGAGCCTGGCAGTGGCTCCGATGAAGGGTGACAGAGCAGGGCGTCAGCTTGGGTCTGGTAGGAAACACATGCTGCACTTAAACTGGGCCATCGAGAAGGGCTTAGTAAAGGATGATTTATGAAGATGTGGGCAGGCTTTAGGGGAAACAGCAAAGAATAGTTCAGTATGACACGGGTAGCAATAATGGAAAGCTTTTACCACCTAAGGCCTAAAGGGCAAAAGGAAGGAATCATTTGCAATTCAGTGAGGGTCTCCATATGGAAAGGGGTAGCTGACTGGAGCTGTGTCCTTAGGACACAGTCTGTTAGTGACACAGCAGGGAGGGAGCGGAGGAAATATGCACCCTGGCTTGTCTCTCCTGCCACCCATCTCTGCCAGTGCTGTCCACTGAAGGAACTCGACAAGAAGTAAGTCATCCATACTTGCAGCACTCAGAGCAGGCTGGAAAAAGACCAAGGACGGAGAAGGAAGACCTCCAGCATAGGCTGTATCGGTCTGGGTCTGGTCTGAAAAACAGAAGCCGCTCTGCATGTTTCAGGTATAAAAATTTGAATGTAGATGTAGGGGTTCGTGTAGAGGTTGGAAGAGCTAGAGACAGTGGGGAGGTACAGGTTAGGGACACTACCCAAAAGCTGCGGGGAGCTGACACGAGGCCCAAAGCTTCCAAAGCTGGTATAGAAGCTGCAGCAATTCTCAAGAATCTCTGAGACGGCGCCACCACTCACCCCTGTTTACAGTGGCGAAGTATTCCCAAAAGCTGGATGGGAAGCCTCTGCAAATCTCATCTGCCCAGGTGTGTGGTTTCCACAACCTCCAGTAACTAGCGTTTCCTTCCAGTTTCTCCCACATCTGCATCTAGGGGTCTTTCCTCTAGGCCGCATTGGTTTTTCTGCAGGAGGAGCTTCCCATCCCCTGTCCGTGGCAGGGAGGGCAGGCAGGGAGGAGGGCCAGGCTTGGTCATTAGGGTTCCATCAACTGGATCCTCTTGGGTTTAATGTCTGTGCAGCAGGGTTAGCAAGGGACCCTGGGTCCACACAGCAACGCTGCCCCGATTGCAGCTCTGAGCCTCACCTGAGTTTTGCACAGCCAGCGGGTTTCCTTCCTGAGGTCTGCTGCACACCCCTCCGGGATGGTTTCTTGCTAAGCCTATTACCCCTCCAGGGCCGCTGTTTTAACCCTGGAAGTGCCTTGAAATGCCTAGATCTGTGATGTTTCCTTTCCTGTTCTCCTTGTTACTATGGATGGATTGCCTCTTTATTCCTTTACCATCACTTACTGGGATTTGAGAGTGAAAGATGGTAACACAAGTGGCTAGTGTGCCAGGATTAACTAGAAGTGTGTATTTCTTAAGATTTTGTTACAAATCGGGGCGCCTGGGTGGCTCAGTGGGTTAAAGCCTCTGCCTTCGGCTCAGGTCATGATCCCAGGTTCTTGGGATCGAGCCCCGCATCGGGCTCTCTGCTCGGTGGGGAGCCTGCTTCCTCCTCTATCTCTCTCTGCCTGCCTCTCTGCCTACTTGTGATCTCTGTCTAATAAATAAATAAAATCTTAAAAAAACATTTTGTTACAAATCGTCAAATTAGATGTTCACTTTTAAGTCTTGTAGTAATAATTTTTAAATTTTAAGCTAAAAACATTTGTTCAATTATAGTTATTATTTATTCTAAGATAGTCAAATAAGGAAAATGTTAAATAATAAAGGTATAACAATCTTTATTATTTAAAAATTTTTTTTGTTTACTTATTCATTCAGAGAACACGAGCACGGGGAGGGCCAGAGGGAGAGGGAGAGAGAGAATCCCAAGCAAACTCCGAGTTGAGCTCAGGGCCCGATGTGGGGCTTGATTTCATGACCCTGAGATCATGATGAGCTGAAATCAAGAGTTGGTTGCTTAACCTACTGAGCCACTTAGGCACCCCTAACAATCTTTAAAAGCAAGCTTTAAAAAAAAAAAAGCAACCTTTTCCATTATTGAAACTACGCTCATTAAAGAAAGTGTGGAACATTGCCAGGCACAATCCTAAGTACTTTATAAATGTTAGGCCCTTATAGCCTCATGCTAACCCATTTTACAGATGAGGAACCTGAGGCACAGAGAAGTTCAGAAACTTCCCAAGACTGCACACCTGCTAATCCCGGGTAAAGCCTAAATTGTTCAGACCCAGGCCAATGGCTGCAGCCCCTCCTCTACTGGCTCAGAAAATAGAAGGAAGAAGGATCAACTACAGTCACATGACGCCAAAATGACCTTTTAACCTTATGGAGTATTTGTTTCCAATGTTGTTAATGTATTTTCTAAGTTAGAAGACAATTGTTAAGTCTAGGGCCTGGGTAGATATGTACTCTGTGTTTTATCACTCAGTGTTATGTCATTAGTTTATATGTATATAAATTTTATTGCAAGCAAAACACTCACAAGGATCCATTTAAATTGTATATTAAGGCCACTGAATAGCAGTTCTAAATCAGGAAACAAACTGGCTTGCTTTGTTCAAATTCAGACAACTCCCTAGTTCCTAATGGAATCACACACAGGTAACGTCACATTGCCAGGCCTGCTTCTCTCTCTCCTACTAAGGGACATAGGGCATGACATTTAGCCTCTCTGAACTTGAGTCTCCTCACTTGTAAAATGGGGATAATAACATCTCACATGGCTGTCGTGAGAATTTAAAAGAAGAGAGAAGAGTGTCACAGCCCCCTGATCCTCCATAAATGGTAGGGATTATTACCTTGAAATCACACTCCCTGCCCAGAGACATTTTCAAAAGACAGGCAACACTCTGGGTTTTTATGTAAGGTTGAACTTTTTTACTCCTTTATCTGGGCACTGAGAGAAGACCTAGTCTGTATCCAATAGGCTACTTGTGTGGCGTTTACAGTTAGGAGAGACTGATGTACATATAAAACTTTTCAGAAAATGTTATTATGAACACATGCCACAGTTTCAAGATTCCCTCTTGGCCAGGACATTTTCTGGGAAGTGACTGGTTCGATGATCATCGTTAGACTGGACACAAGGAAAAATAACGTCAGGCTAAAGAATGTCGGTAGACCTCTGACCCGAGGCCAGCGGAGAAGGTGGCTGGGTGCGGAGGCGGCTAATTTTTCCCCAGAAAGAGCTTAATCTCATTAAAGAGTATCAGAGAAGTCCTTAAGCATTTTGATCAGGAATTCTAATTTTTTTCCCAGAAGGTTATGAAACACATTCTCAAAAAGTTTTGTTCCAGTCAGGTTTAATATTTCACAGTCAAATTTATGAGAAAAAGAAAAGGCAATTTGGGAATCCTCCAAGTAAAAGGTCCTGCCTCCCCAAGGTTCTCAGTTTCCATCCTTAGAGCATAAAAAAGGAGTTACCAGCTCAAAAAAAAAAAACAAACCAATTATAGCATGTGGAAATTGTCATGTATCTTAGTATCATTACACATTTAACAAATCCCTGAACGAAGATTCCAACAGAAGTTAACTGTGATCAATTATCTCCACAATAATTGACAACCGCGAAATTATAGAAGACTTCCACCTTCTACAGTGTATCTTTGTTCTATTTAAAAGATTTTGGGGCGCCTGGGTGGCTCAGTGGGTTAAGCCTCTGCCTTCGGCTCAGGTCATCATCCCAGGGTCCTGGGATCGAGCCCCGCATCGGGCTCTCTGCTCGGCGGGGAGGTTGCTTCCCCCTCTCTCTCTGCCTGCCTCTCTGCCTACTTGTGATCTCTCTCTCTCTCTGTCAAATAAATAAATAAAATCTTTGAAAAAAATTTTAATAATAAGCCCGTATTACTTTTGTAATGATAAACACCAGATAAGTTTTACCAGCTTCAAAGTGTGGTCACTGGTAACTCCCTTGAGCCCTTTTTCATTGCGAAGCATCAAGCAGCACATCAGAAGAGCAAACCCGTCACCTGGGCTCCAGGGAGCTGAGGTTCTCAGCCTTGAGCTGCCTCAGAATCCCCTGGGGCTGCGGGCTGGGTCCATTGCGGCTCACCAGGGTGCACCCCCAGAGCTCCTGAGTCAGAAGGTCTGGGATAGGGTCCGTCACCAACGGGTTCCCACATGCTGTTGCGGCTGCCGCTGCCCGTCTGGGGACCTCCCTTTAAGAACTGCTGTGGTCCAGGAAAGACAATTTCCACAGGGCAATCAAAGCCAAACAAAGAGGAACTTCACTCACTTCTCACTTTTGCCTCTGGCTGGCCTGTAATTATTTTTAAGAAGAGGAACTTGATTTGACTGGCTTTTATTTAATAAGAAGTTGTGCTGGGAGAGAGTTGTGCCTTATCTTATTAAACGAGCGCTTGGGTTAGAGACTAAGTCCTGTGGCCTCTGGGGCTTGAGGACCTATCTGGAGCTGGCCGTGTGCACGGGGAGCTTCACAACCCGGCGGGTGGCTGTGGCTCATTACCCTCCGCCCAGGCGGCTGGCTGTGGTTTCTCTGAGCCCTGAACGGATGACGTGGCCGGTGATGGGGGAGCTATTATTGCAATACTGAGGGCCTGTATGGGAGTAGGGAAAACATCCTCACTAGGTCCCATACTACCCACTGATTATGAATGGAGTCATTCTCTTTTTTTTATGGTGGTTAAAATATACATAACATAAAATTTACCATTGTAATCATTTTTAAGTGTATGGTCCAGTGGCATTAAATATATTCACATTGTTCTGTTCATCTCCAGAACTTTCTCATCTTGCCAAATTGAATCTCTGTGCCCATTATCACTCTTTCTTAAATATATAACCACCTTTGAGATATAATTCACATGCCATACAATCCACCCATTTTAAAGAATATAATACAATGGTTTTTAAGTATATCCATAGAGTTTTGCAACTATCACTGCAATACATTTTTAAACACTTTTGTCACCCCTAAAAGCGAGCTCGGACCCATTAGCAGTCACTCCCCATTTCCTCTAGCCCCGGACTCCAGCCCCTCATCTACTTTCTGTCTCTACAGATTCGACTATTCTGGGTGTTTCAGGTAAATGGAATCATACGGTATGTGTCCTTTGACGCTGGCTTCTTTCACGTAGCACCGTGTTTTCAGGGACCGTCCACACCATATCCTAGCTATATCCATACCATAGCACAGATACACTTCATTCCCTCTTGCATTCACTTTTAATAAGATGCAAATTTGAACTCATTATCTCCTCCCGGCCTGCAATGACTTCCTTCTCCACTTGGTTGATGTTTCCAGCTACTCAGCTTCCAAACCAGCTAACAAAATATTTCTTTCAGATCCTTCATCTGTGCTCCCTACCCTCTCCCTAAACCACCTGCCTCACCAGATCTGACAAAGTTCAGACATGACTCTAGAATGCTAACCCCTCCACTTTGTCAGTGTCATTGCCATTGTATTTCTTGCCTTTAATGTCTCGGGCCTATCCAA
Source organism: Mellivora capensis (assembly GCA_004024625.1). Classification (NCBI taxonomy): domain Eukaryota; kingdom Metazoa; phylum Chordata; class Mammalia; order Carnivora; family Mustelidae; genus Mellivora; species Mellivora capensis. The sequence goes on along the minus strand of PISX010008748.1, from coordinate 58,072 downwards.
GGCCTCCCACTTGCAGACTCTCCATCCTCTGGTCCCACTTCTGTGGGCTCTCCAGTTACCTTCCTAAAATCAGTCTACTTGGAAACCCCTGCTCCTACCCATTGCTCTAGGGCCTGGCACAGAGACCACTTCAAATTGGATTTTCGGTTGCACTCCTGCCCCTTCCACACAAGCTCCCTTGCAACATCATCTGTTCCCCAGAATCTGAGCAACCTCACGCATTCCTCCTTCTGTCTCAAAGGCCAGCAAACATCTGTGCATCCTGGAGGCCAAGCTCCAGTGGAAGCCAGGCCTGTGATGGAGCCTCCAGACTTCTGAAAGCTCAGGGAAAAGAGAAATCACTTTTGTAAGGCAATCCCTACTTTTATTTTATTTTTAGAAAATATTTTATTTGTTTGTTTATTTGAAAGAGAGCATGCGCAAGAGCGTGCACTGTGCATATGTGAGTGGGGCAAGGGACAGAGGAGGAAGGAGGGGGAGAGAATCTCAAGCAGATGTTGTGCTGAGTGCAGAGCCCCATGTGGGGCTCGATCTTACAACCTTGAGATCATGACCTGAGCTGAAACCAAGACTTGGACAGCTATAAACCACCCAGGTACCCCTAGCAGTTCCTACTTTGAAATTTTCATTATTGTTAAGATCAAAAGCCCTCAGTTGGGGACCTGGATGGCTCTGTTGGTTGTGTGTTGGCCTTCAGCTCGGGTTGTGATCCCCGGATCCTGGGATCCAGTCCCTTGCCGGGAGTCCTGCTTGGCAGGGAGTCTGCTTCTCCCCCTCCTTCCCGCTTATGCTCTCTCTCGCTATTGCTGTCACTGTCTCTCTCAAATAAATAAATAAAATATTTTTTTAAAAGCCCTCAATCATCAATCAACTCCCATTTTCAAAAACTGGCCAGTTAGGATGGTTTATTCCTATGTTAATTGCCAATTATTCTTTTTTTTTAAGATTTTATTTATTTGACAGACAGAGATCACAAGAGGCATAGAGGCAGGTAGAGAGAGAGCGGAAGGTAAGCAGCCTCCCCGCTGAGCAGAGAGCCCGATGCGGGGCTCGATCCCAGGACCCTGAGATCATGACCTGAGCCGAAGGCAGAGGCTTCGGCTCTGATCCACCCAGGCGTCCCGCCAATTATTCTATTTAAAGTTGTTCATATTTATTAGATGCATATTTCACACATATGATCTGAAATTAATGTCCACTGCTTTTGAAACTTTTTTGGAATATCACTTCATTCATTTTTTTGTAATAATATCCTTCTTTATACATGACCCATTGTAATAGTTGGGGGGCAGGTAGAGTGGGTAGAAAACAGTACAAACTATATTTCTTGTTAATCTCCTAGGACTATTCTCCCAGTTTACTATATTCTTAGATAAAGACTACTGTGAAAAAGGATGGGAAAAATGTTTGAGGCAAGTTAGCCTATATCCTGCAGCTCTTTTTGTGTGTTTTAAAATGCAAGTTCTGGGGTGCCTGGGTGGCTCAGTGGGTTAAAGCCTCTGCCTTCAGCTCAAGTCATGATCCCAGGGTCCTAGGATCGAGCCCCGCATCGAGCCCCGCATTGAGCCCTACATCGGGCTCTCTGCTCAGCAAGGAGCCTGCTTCCTCCTCTCTCTCTCTGCCTGCCTCTCTGCCTACTTGTGATCTCTGTCTGTCAAATAAATAAAATCTTTAAAATGCAAGTTCCTGTGATTGATCAACTGGGAAGTCAAGTACTCAGGCAGCCTTTGGATTTTTAATCAGGAACACCCTATTCCAGTTTTATAGCCTTGTGGGAGAGCACATTTCACCTTTTAGTGACTTCCTTTGTGTTTTCCTTTGCAAAGCAAGCCTTTCCTACAGACCTTGTAAAGATAATCATAGTTCAGCTGTCTTACAAACGACCTGCTTCTTTGATTTGATTAGTTTTCATCTCCACAGAGCTGGTAAAACGAGTTTTCTTGGATTTTTTACAAAGGATTCACTGGAAAAGACAAAAGGAAAAGCGAATGGGTCATTCCAAGAGTGGTTATCAAGCCAAATAAACCGGAGTAGAGCAAGATGTTATTTCCATGGCTTTTGGTGTGATCTGGACATGTTACCCTGAACCCGGCATGCATGATGCACAGGAAGAAGGGAAAAGCCTGCCTCAAAACTGTCAGCTGAAAGCCTCGACTGCTGGCTTGGACCGCTGTCTGCCAGAGTTTCTCCTTCGCTTACATGCCCACCAGTTTGAAAATTTGAGGTGGATCGTGCCTGTGTCAATTAGTACTGTGGTGTTCTGATGGTCATTTCCGCTTTCCCTCACTTCTACATTTATAGATTGGAATTCTTCTGTAGGGAAGACTTGTCCCCTCTCCCTGACTTAGTTATTAGCTGTTTATTTATTTGTACCCTATAGACTGACAGACTGAACTTTCATGGTATCTTTGGGTTATAATCCAACAGAATTGTTACTTGTTGCTTGAATTGTCCCAACTTTGGCCTTTGGGAGCTCTTTCAAGTTGGCTTCAGTGCCCTTTTGATTTGCACCATCATTTTTATTGGGCACTTCCTTACTCTCTGGTACCATGTGGTTTTCTGTTTCTCCGTAAAGCTCATCAGAAGCACCAGATAATGACTGTAAAGCACTTTGTATATAATTTCTATTAATGCAAAGACGCCATGAAAGGTTATCAAGGCAAAGTATCATTCATTATATGTAAAGTACGGATGTCAAGTCCGAGGACTCGAAGAGCGCAAGGACGAGCAGCTGTGAGAGCTGCCCAGGCAGAAGCTCAAGTGCCTTACATTTTTATCCAAAATGTCACCACCTCTCAGGAACACCAAGGAGCCTCTTAGGTCATATGCTGTCATTTTAAGTGTCACACCTCTGCTACTCGCCATTCCCCAAATGCATCATCCATCCTGGTCAAAATGGGAGTTCAGTGGAACAAAGATGTGACATCAAATACAAATGTATTTAGCAATATTCATGAGATGAATTCATGTAATTTGAAATATGGCACTAACTATTCTGTTAAACAACACTCCTTTAAGAGGGAGGCGGGATGAGGAAGTACACATCTCTTCTTGTCAGCAGCCGGATTTGAATTTTGACATGAACTACCCTTGTGCTGGTCACCACAAGTTTCTCAAAGGAAGAATAAAAGGACAATAGGAACAATTCAGGAGAACCAAACTGTAAGTGTGTGTGTGTGTGTGTGTGTGTGTGTGTGTGTGTGTGTAAGAATATCCACTTTTGTAATTTAGAGAAACTTAAAGTGAAAAAACTCTACAGTGTTTGAGTAGAATTCGTACCATTTAGTTAAGGCAATAAAATGAGGGTACAGCTTTGGATTTTCAAAAATGTTAAATCTTGCCATCAGTCTTTCTTATTTTTTAAGATTTTATTTATTTGACAGACAGAGATCACAAGTAGGCAGAGAGGCAGGCACAGAGAGAGGAGGAAGCAGGCTCCCCGCTGAGCAGAGAGCCTGATGTGGGGCTCGATCCCAGGACCCTGAGATTTTGACCCGAGCTGAAGGCAGAGGCTTTAACCCACTGAGCCACCCAGGCACCCCACCATCAGTCTTTCTTTTGTGATAAAATGACAAAGTTATTGGGGTACCTGGGGGACCTAGTCAGTTGAACGTTGGACTCGATTTTGGCTCAGGTCATGACCTCAGGGTCTTGGGCTGGAGCCCCAAGTAAGTCTCTGTGCACAGTGGGAAGTCAGCTGGAGATTCTCTCACTCTGCCTCTCTCCCCCTCAAATAAATAAATAAATAAATAAATAAATAAATAAATCTATCTTTCTTTTATTTTTTTTAAAGATTATATTTATTTATTTGTCAGAGAGAGAGAGGGAGAATGAGCAAGCACAGGCAGACAGAGTGGCAGGCAGAGGCAGAGGGAGAAGCAGGCCCCCGCCGAGCAAGGAGCCCAATGTGGGACTCGATCCCAGGACGCCGGGATTATGACCTGAGCCGAAGGCAGCCGCTGAACCAACTGAGCCACCCAGGCGTCCCAATCTATCTTTCTTTTAAAATGGCAAATTTATCCATGCAGGAAACATACCCAGATCAAGGAGTAGGGACACAGTTCTCTGATTCAAGAAGGAAAGATACGACTTGAAATAGACAAGAGCCAAAACAAGACACAAAAGTTCAGGTTGTCTATCTTCATCCTGCAAAGCTGGGGGAAAAACATAAAGAAGAAGACTGTCTTCCCCATGTAGGACAGAGACATGAGTAAGAATAAGCAGGACATGAGACAAGCTGCTGATTTTTTTTTGAGTCCTATATAATTCAGCCACCAGTTGGCTGGTTTAGGCATATTGGTCTCTGCAACATCCAGGTAAGCCATGATGGGTCTCACTGATGCTGTTCAAAGACTTTGGGCCCATTGGTCTGAGAATGCATGGGGCAGCCAGCAGAGAATCCTCAGCACCGAGATGCTAGCCCACCACAAGTCCAGCTCAGCTCTTCCTGGGTTGAAACAGGCCCAGTTGGGGCACCTGGGTGGCTCAGATGCTTAAGCGTCTGCCTTTGGTTCAGGTCATCATCCCAGGGTCCTGGAATCAAGTCCCACATCGGGCTCCCTGCTCAGTGGAGATCCTGCTTCTCCCTCTCCTTCTGCTGCTCTCCCTGCTTGTGCTCTCTTGCTGTCAAATTAATAAATAAAATCTTAAAAAAAACCATGCCCAGTCATTTTCAGGGTTCCAAGTCTTCTTGAGAGATGGATAAGGTAGCCCAGTGATCATGGCCTTAGTGAAAAAATTACCTCCGAATTCGGGCAGACCCCAGACTAGCTCTTCTGGGTGGGGTTCAAGAAAATAAAAAGTCCTAGTAACAGTGGGCCTTAGCCAGGCTTTATGAGTTTCAGTGTTTGTCCACTCTAAGATTCCATCACGAGGCCTTGTCTCTCTGATATGCCAAGGCACCGTAATGAGTGAGGCACCCTGGATTCTGGAGCAGGTATAACGAGTGCCTCCAACATTTCAAATTCTTAATTCCCATGTTCTTTAATCCCTTCCTTGGGAGTGTGCCATCAATGTCACTATTACCTTCTCTGTAGCTCCATGGATGGGTCTTCTCCCCCTTGATTAGCCTGTTTAGATTGCTCTGACACACAAGAAAAGCATTTAGAAAGTTGATGTTACTGATCTCTTGTTAGTGAGACCCTGACTGTAGAGGTGTTTTTTTTTAAGCTAATGAAACAATTATAAGAACATCTTTGTGCAAAAAATCCCAGGATGTAACCAATTTACCAGAGTTGCCCCAACATCATGGGTCAGTTATGACCACAGCCCTATATTGGGTAGGGGGCCAGATTTTATTGGTCACCTCTGGGTCCATTAACCTTCAGCCTCCTCCGTTTTTCAGGGGCCAATGATTTGATTTCTTAATTGTTTTTATTTTCTCTCTTTTTGAATGTCTTCCATCTATTTCACTATCTCTTCCTACCACCAGATGGTGGAAAGGGAAAAGGAAATAAGCGGATGGTAAGTGAACGTGGTGCTGGCTGGCAGAGTATGGCGAAAGGTGTAGTGGTGAATGGACCCAAAAAGGAGCTTGTGAGTTACCTATGAATTCTCTGTTTTCATTTCAGCGCTCATTCAAAGGCTGGCTGCCCAGGTCTGGGGAGCCGGTGTGGCACAGTACCTTGCTGGGGAGGGACAGCCTTTGCCTCAGGAGATTCTTGGAACATCAGAGCCTAGGAACACAGCTGAGCAGCCCAACCCCACCTGGCCGAGGCACGGGATGCGGGGTTAGGGGTCTCTGCGAGGGTAGGTGCGGGGCGATGTGCCCCACCATCCCCGCTGCGTCCTTTTCTGTCTTTCTGAATCTCCATTCCGCCGCCTCCTGTAAGCCGAACTCGCACTTGGCCGCCCTTTCCCACGCTGCACTGAATGGATGTAGCATTTCTCTCCCTCCATAGGGACCCCTTCTCCTGCCTTCCCAACAGCCCGCTCTGTGAAAGCTTATTTTGGGTTGCCCTGATCCCCGATCCCGGGGTTACCTGCCATCACCCTCAGCAGGTGTTCATTCTTTCAGCTATCCATGGTCTCCCACCCTGAACCCGCCTTCGACCTCTCGTCGCACCCTGGGGATCTGCCGCTTCCACCTCCTTTCCCACGTGCCCCTCCACTCGGACGCCCCCTCCCCCACGACCCCCGCTTCGGTCTCGAGGAGTCTCGCGGCATTTCCCGGGGCGTTAGCCGAGCCGCCGCGGGTGTGGGGCGGCCTCGCGGAGCTGGGTCCCTCCCCAGCGGGCGGTGAGGGGGGCGCCGGAGCGTCGAGCGCCGCAGCCGCAGGGACGCCCCGGGCGCCGGCCCCGCCCCAGACAGGCCCCGCCCTTCTCTGGCCCCGCCCCTACTTGGCCCCGCCCCGCCTCAGCGGCCGCGCGTCCACGGCAGGCTGAGCCGCAGGCGCTTCGCGGCGGCGGCGACGGCGGCGGCGGCGGCGGCGGCGAGGGGGGAGAGCGGGCTGCGCGACCGCGGCTGCCGGGCGCTGGGCTGGGCGGCGCTTCTTCTTCTTCTTCTTCTTCTTTTTTTTTTTTTTCGCAATTTCCACTCGCGGGGAGCAGGAAACCCGGCTCAGCCGGGCGCAGCGGGCCGCGATGCAGCAGCAGCAGCAGCAGCAGCAGCAGCAGCAGCAGGAATCACCACGGGGCAGCCGCGGCAGCAGCAACAGAGGCAGCAGCGGGCGGCGCTGAGCCGCCGCGGCCGCCGCTACTGAGGAGAAAGCCGGCCCAGTCGTCGCCGCGTCCCGGCCCCCGCTCCCGGATCCCCGCGCCCGGATCCCGGCGCCCGACCCCCGCGCCCGCCTCCGCCAACTTTCACGCTGCTTCGGCGGCCCGGCCCGGCTCGACGCCAATGGGTGAGTAGGGGACTGGCCGCGACCCGACGCCCGGGTGTCCACCTCAGTGTGCGGGCGGCGCGCCTGTCCCGGGACCGCGGAGTCGGGAGGACGCTCCGGGGGCAGGGCCCTGGCAGGTGACACCGCGGTGGGCACCCTGCCTGCCTCGCGCACCCCCATTCACTCCCATTCGCGTCCCTGCAGAGCCCGCGCGGCACCGACGGCAGCCCCGTGGGGGTCTGGGCGGAGAATCCCGGGCCGGCCCGGGGCGGCTGAGGGATGCAGGGGGTGTGGTTGGCTCTTCGGGTGGGCGGGGAGAGTTTTGTCTTGGCCATTTTCTCGCCCCAGCGCGCCCTCCTCTGCGCTGAGGACGTGGGTATTGGGAGCTGGTGGGCTCCAGCCCAACCCGGGGGTCGCGGTGTCTGTCCCCCTGGCCCTGCTGAGGGAGAGGCCAGAATCTCGGGATCTCAGGGTGGCCAGGGGCCGGGTTGCCTTTGCTGGGGGCCGACGTGTAGGGGGGAAGGTGGTGGTGCGGGAAACGCCCCAGTACCCGGCCTGGCGTGCCATCCTCGGGTCCTGAGCGTCAGAGGCATCTGTCTTGGAGCCCCTCTTCCTCCCGCCCTGACCCCCTCTCTGCCTGCCTGCCTTCTCTCAGTCGGGCGAGCTCTCCGCTCCGTGACGCTCAGAGGCCACTTCCTACATCCTCTAAGTCTGAAGACTCTGGGAACTGGAGCCGGTGATCCAGTCCTCGATTTACTGATTGAACATCAGTTCCAAGTAGGCAACTAACCGTTAGGTCCCCCGGGTCCCATCTGGTATAGACTCTGGCATATTGGAGCCACCTTGCCTAGAGGATGTGGCACTTTATTGGGCAAAGGACTTGTGATTGCCTGGGCTAGTAATCGCGTGGCCCACGCAGTTAATATTCTTGCTGGAAGCCAGTCTCTGTCTTTCGTGCCTTTGGCAGATTATTTTTGGGTGTTTCTAGGCCAGGCAGAGGAAGGCTGTAGATCATAATAAATCATAATAAAGTGACACCTTTCCGTGTTTAGGTAATAAGATTTGAGAAGGCGAGTCCAACAGTGATAGGCAAGCTGTCATAGGATGCTGCTGAACAGGAATGCACTGGAAAAGGGGGGGGGGTTAACCCAGTAAGTTGTTGACAGGCAGTTAAAATCCCATTTGTGGTCATTTGCTAAAATGGTTTTCCTCTTCTAAAGGCGAATTGATGGCCTCTCGGCTTCAGAGTCACTTTTTTCTCAGTCACTTCTTTTTCTCAGTGCCCTTCTCTGCTCTTTGCACTACTTCCAGTCTAGTTTCTCCGTTACCCTTTCTCCTATTGCACCTTCCAAGAAATAGTGGTATTACACATTTATTTGAGTTTAACATTTATCTCCCCTACTGTAAGCTCCATGACCATAAGGATAGTGCTCAGCACTGTTTTCTTTGGTACCTGCTGTGGAGCAGGCCCTAAATAAATATTTATTGAATGAATGAATGAATGAATGAGTGTGAAACCCTCCTACCTGGTGGAGGACAAAACACTTAGCTCAATGCTCTTGTTTTGCTTTGGCACCTAGTAAGATGATTTAGTTTATTAACAGAAATATATATACTTTAAACATTACTAATCACTTTAGTAACAGGGTTTTTCCTGAGGTATCCAAAAATGAAATTTTGATCACCTTTCCTTTTTTTTTGTGGGTCCTGAGAGGGTTGCACAAAAAAAGAGCTTAGATACAAATGTCTTCTGTGGCTGGACTGTGCTTTCTGTATCTCAGAAGGAAGAGGAGTCCAGTTTAAGAAGAAACAGGCCTGTTTATTATTCAAGTCTGAACTGTTTTCATTATCCAGAGCCTCCTAAGAAAATTAGACACTGCTTCTGCAGTTTATAGTCCTTTCAAGCTTAATATTTTTTTTACTGTGACCATTACAAAACAGAGGGGGGTGCAGAAAGTGATTTTCTTTTATTTCAAGTGTTAATACTTAATTGAGTCCATAGGATTAAAATGAATGCTGTCATTTAATTCATTAAAATGTTTATAGTGGGACTTACAATGTCTGTAGTAGTTTATGGCTAAAGATCACCTGCTATTGTCTTTTTCTTTTTCTTTTTTTTTTAAGAGAGGGATGGGAGAGGGGTTGGGGGATAGGGGCAGGGAGAATCTCAAGCAGGGCTTGGTCCCACAACCCTGAGATGGTGACCTGAGCCAAAATCAAGAGTTAGACGCTTAACCGACTGAGAGACCCAGGTGCTTCAAAGAGTTGTTGGTTTTTAAAAAAGATTTTATTTTTAAGTAATCTTTACACCCAAGGTGGGGCTTGAACTCCTAACCCTGAGGTTAAGAGTCGCATGCCCCACCGAATGATCCAGACAGGAGCCCCCCACACCTGTTATTTTCTAAAGCATCTTTAGCAGTGTATTTGTAAGGAAGTACAGGTATTTAAGAATTGATTCTGTACGTCTTCTGAGAGAGCCAACCATAGTGCTGTTTCTGAAGCAGGTGTGTGTGTCCACACACAGGCCAGCCCCCTTCCCCAATCCCCTAAGTCTCGCTGGTTTTCAAAAGATTTCTCCAGTGTATCAGTCTGATACACTTGCATTCTTACCTGGCATGATAATGATTTTTCTGTTGATGGCTAATGCAGTGAAATTATATTATATAGTCTTTGATCTGAAAAATAACTGAGGAACATTAAATCCCTAACTCTGAAATGAAGCCAGTTGTAAAATGGCCTCTTACAAAAGCCCACTCAGAATGTGCCCTCAGAGCTTGCAGGCGATGCCTGCAGTGCCAGACTGAGGGAAGGCCTCTTGTCATTTTGATTGCACAAATATTAACGATCCAAATTTGTGAATAGTGGAGGATTTTCAAACCCAGCAAATGATTTTTGTTTAGAAAATTCCAGGGTAACAAGAAAGTTTGGGCTGTTTCTAGCAATGTATTGTTTTGGTGGGAGATTGCCTTATGCTAAACTAAAGCTGGAATGAGTGTAATGTGTTGGTCTCCACAAACAGTCTAAAGTTAGAAATGGAAGAAAAGACTCCCCCTTTATCATTCATGGCCTTTACTTTGTCCCCTTATACCCGTCACGGCACGGGCAAAACCTTGGTACCTCCTTGGTTGCACAGACCTTCAGTTCTTGCTGCATATCTGACCTTCTCTCATCAGCTCTTGTATTTGAAATTGTCTTAAAGTAGATCGCATGTAGGAGCACCTCGGAGGCTCAGTGGGTTAAAGCCTCTGCCTTCAGCTCAGGTCATGCATGATCTCAGGGACCTTGGATCGAGCCCCACATCGGGCTCTCTGCTCAGCAGGGAGCCTGCTTCTCCCTCCTTTCTCTGTCTGCCTCTCTGCCTACTTGTGATCTCTGTCTCTGTCAAATAAATAAATAAAATCTTTTTTTAAAAAAAGTAGATCTCATGCAGTGGTCAGTATTAATCCATTCAACCAACTCTCCATCCAGTATTTACTGATCCGATTTGTGCCAGGCATTGTGCTAGGAATGAGTGCACAGTACACACACCTGCCAGCTTGGGCTTTTCCAGCTGGTGGGAGAGGTAGGCCTGAATGCCATACTGGGGACAAGATGTGATTAGAAGCCCTGCTGGGTGTCACGAAAGGAGATTAGAGAGGGGCAATGTGATTTAGGCTACAGAGGGAAAACGACAAGGTAATGTCTTTGAGGAGATTGTGTTTGAGCTGCAATCTGAAATCTGAAAATCGGGTAGGAGTCATCACTCTCCTCCAGCTGCCGCCCCTCCCCCGGCCCCGGGACCGCACCTGGCGTGGAACAAGCGGTTCTCTTCTCGTGACAGCCACGGACCACGGGGAGCCGTGTGGGACAGGACCACGTGGAGGACTGGGCCCGTGGCAGGGGCTTTAGGGGAGCGTTTAAGGAAGCTGGGTGTTGCTCTGGTTTGGATGCTGGCCGGGAGCGAGGTAATTCCAGGGTCAGGGGTCCCCCTCAATCTTCTCCAGAAGCAGGGAGGACCCGACAAAGGCTGTGACTGGTGAGGAAGCAGCAGTCTCTCCTGTTAGGATGCGGGCATGTGTGGGGACATTTGTGATTTGGACAAGGTTCACTTGTTCTCTGTGTTCACACGGGATTACAGAGTGGTCTTGTTTTTGTCTTGTCCCATCCTGGCCACAGAGTGGCCTTGTCTGATGTCGGTATCCTGGGGAATTGTTTATGTTCAACGGAAGGCTGCCTGGCCAGTTCCCAGATGGCAGGGGCTGCTTTTCTGAGCTAAGTGATTAAAGGGGGGCAGAGACTAGGATATTGGGGAGGATATTAGCTTTTTAGGTATATTTTGTGGCTCCTTCCTTAACATGGGCCAGCTCTCATCTGCAGGCCGTCCAGCTGTTCAGTTGTATACCGGACAACTGAAATGCCCAAATGGGGCAGGAGATACAGAGTCACACGGAGCAAGCTGCTGAGAACCAAGAAGTCAGGGTGGCTCATAAGGGGAGAGAAGCGGGGCAGGAAAATACTTGAATCTCTTCAGTGAGAGGAGAGTAGAATACAGTGGTTCTCAGAGTGTGGTCCCCCCCGGCCAGCAGCACCCGCCTCCCTGGGATCTTGTTAGAGATACACATTCCCTGGCCCCAGTTCTACCCAGTGAATGAGGAAGGAGTGGAGCCTAGCAATTTGTGTTTTAAGGAACCCTTCAGGTGGTTCCGATGCACAGTCAAGGTCAAGTGTAGAACCTCCTTGCCTCACAGGTGAGAAAGCTGAGGGTCAGAGTATGTGGGTCGCTGAAGAGTGAGTGCATGGGCACTCTGGGCCAATATAAGCTGTTGTTGTAAGTGACACATGGCCTTAGAGAAGGAGAAAAGTGTGCTCTAGTTCAGAACAAACCTCTGATGGAGTCACTAAAACAGTACAATCTTGATTCTTCTGTGAATCTCGTCCATGCGGGCTGCCCGGCGCCTGGACATTAGTGCCACTGGCCCACCCATCTCAGCATCACTTGGACTTTTACCAGAGCATCTCATAGGTCTTTGCCGTTGTCCTTCTTTTCCCTTCATCCTCTTTAGAACGGACATTCAACTACAGGGTTAGCATGATGGGGGTTTTGTTATTTGTTCTTGGCTTTCTATACCTGGTACCTGCATTAGCTTCTGATTGCTGCTGTAATAAATTACCAAACACCTGGTGCCCCAGATGCCATAAGTTTATTATCTTTAAAGTTCTGGAGATCAGGGGTGCCTGGGTGGCTCAGTGGGTTAGGCCGCTGCTTTCGGCTCAGGTCATGATCTCAGGGTCCTGGGATCGAGTCCCACATCGGGCTCTCTGCTCAGCAGGGAGCCTGCTTCCCTCTCTCTCTCTCTGCCTGCCTCTCTGCCTACTTGTGATCTCTCTGTGTCAAATAAATAAATAAAATCTTAAAAAAATAAAAAAATAAAGTTTTGGAGATCAGAGATCCACGACAGGTCTCCTTGGGCTAAGATCAAGATATGGGCAGGGCTGCATTCCTTCTCGAAGCTCTAGGGGAGAATCCCTTTTCTTGCTTTTTCCAGTTTCCAGAGCCCTCTGCATTCCTTGGCTCATGGCCCACTTCCATCTCCCAAGGCAGCAGTGCCAGTCGGGTCTCTTTCCTATCGTGTCACCCTGATACTGACTTTTCTGCTTCTCTCTTCCATGCTTAGGGAAGGCAGGAACTGCATCTGTTTGGTTATCGTGTCCATGTGCTGGCACATGGGAAGCCCAAAATTAAAATTGGTTGAGTTAATTATTATTCCCGACCTTCTAGCTAACTTCACTCAGGTCTGTCTTTGACCCCGCGAACAGAGCATGCTCTCCACTGAGCCCAGTGTTTCTCTTCCCTAATGTCCATATCCTGGAGGGGATCACCACCTCTCCCGTCACTTCCATAGCTATTCTGCTGTTTGCCCTACCTCTTCTTCCTTCCCCTCTCCCCTCTCTCAGCTCTTTCCGGGGTGTAGTCAAGCCCCTAAAGTTTCTGGAATTAACCCCATGTCACCCACCCTTCTGCAGACGCTTAAGATCCTGAACGCCTTAGCAAAGGCTTTGGGAAGCTTGGCAGCCACCCCTGCCTTGGTCTGTTCCGTGCTCGCTCAGGCCCCGAGCCTTGCCCACGAAGTTCCCTTCATGGGGAAGGGATTCCACTCTCTTCTCTGCCTTCTGGTCTCTCCGTGTGAGTTTCCTCTTGCTGTGGTGACAAAATACTACAAACCCAGTGGCTTAAAAGAACATGAATTTGTAATCTTACCCTTTTGGAGGTCAGAGGTCCAAAATGGGTCTCACTGGATTGATACTAAGGAGTCAGCAGGGCTGCGTTCCTTCTGGAGGCTGAAGGGGAGAATCCATTTCCTTGCCTTCTGGAAGAGGTGCCCACATTCCTTGGCTTGTGGCCACATCACGCTAACCTTGCTTCTGTCTTCACATCCTCTCTCTTACTGTGAACCTCCTGCCTTCCCTTTATAAAGACCATTGTGTTGTGTTGGGCCTGCCTGGATAATTCGAGCTAGTCCCCCCCACCCACCCATCTCAAGCGCCTTAACTTAATCAATCTGCCAAGTCCTGTTTGCCACGGAAGGCAACATATTCACTGGTTCTGGGGATTCAGATGTGGACAGCTTTGGAAAGGGCTGTTATGCAGCCTGCTGTGCCCCTCGTTCATCTTTTTTGTCCTGATCTGAAGGTTGGTATAGAACATGTCATCTTGTATGAAGTCTGTTCATCTCTGAAAGGGTGTCCCAAACGCCATTGCCCTGGCTCGTTGCCTGGCATACAGTAAGTGCCATATGTTACTGAATGAATGAATGAGTAACCCCTTCACCCAAGGATGGTTACTGTTGAAATTCTCGGAGGCTCTTGGCTGCCAGGAGGGTGTGTGCAGTTCTGGGAGATGCCCCAGGCGTGGCGTGCTGAGCGGGTCTGTTTGCTGACAGTTGACGGTGGCCTGCGTTGCAGTGGGTGAGAAGGCTGACACCACATGTCACATGGCTTTGACAGAGAACTGTAGGTTCAGGATAGAAAATTCACGCTGGCAGTGGTTCTCAACTGGGGGCGGTTTTGCCCCGTAGGGGGACATTTGGCAATGTTCGGAGCCACTTGGTTGTCACAGCTGGTGTGGGGAGGGCAGTCTACTGGCCGCTGGGAGCTGGAGGCCACGGGCCAGGGACACTGCCACACATCCTACAGTGTACAGGACAGCCCCCTAGCAGTTGTCCGCCCCCCAAAGTTGGGGAAGCCTGCTCTGAGTGTTACACAGATGGTTGAAGCACCATTTCCTTCCTTCGCCATCAGCTGCTCTTGCCACAAGGGCTCCTCTGTAGCCACAGCCTTGTTTTATGAATAAACCAGGAGGTCACTGGACAGCAGGGCTCTTTGTTACTCTTTCACCTTTCCGTTCTTTGAGTAGAAAGTTTCTTAACACAGCTCATGCCCCTCTTTTGTCAGTACCTGGGTCGCAGACTTATAAACTTACTTCTCCCGTGTTTGGCTTCCCTGATGTTCTGCCTTCCTAGTGGGATGAGCTTATGCGCCGAGTGGCAGATGGTGGGTCCTTCTGCCACTCACACATCGGTCCCTGCAACTGAAGCTCTGGAAAGTTCCTTGGCAGTCAGGGCAGCATACACCAGCAGATGATGAAACTGAGACTCTGAGAGGCAAAGAGACATGGTCCCCTGGCTGCAGGACCCAGCTTCCTTAAACTTGGAAAGAACTAACCGCATATACAGGTAGGCGGTCAGTAAACGTCAGGCCCCTGCTCCCCACACTGAGGCTCTTTCTACAGGCTGTTTCCCTGGTAAATTAAAAAAAAAACAACAACAGTTTTATTGAGATGTAAGTCACATGTCTTAAATTCACTCATCTAAAGTGTGCAGTTCAGTGGTTTTTGGTATATATTACATTATTAATTTTTAAAATCGTGGTAAAATTGGCTGTTTTAACCATTTTTACGTCCACAGTGGAGTGGCATTAAGTACATTCAGAGTGTTGTGCAGCCAGCCCTGCTGTCTGTTTTGAAAACTTTTTCATCACCCCCTCCCTGGCAAGCATCTAACTCGAAGCATAGAATCCATGTCCTGTGGGGCTTCCTGGCCACCCAGGCATTTTGGAGAACACTTGGTGGAAGCCCGAGGGTCCCAGTTAAGATTCCAAAGGAATATGGAAAAAGGGAAAGTATGGCCTTGTGGTTTTTACATGTTTTTAGTCATTGTTTCCTTTGGGAGGCACTTCATCTTTGCTCTGTCCCTCTAGCCACCTCCCTTGGTTACATCCCTTTCGTCCTTTGGGGGAATTGTGAATTTCCTTTTCCATCCTGAAGCATTTGTGAGTTAGTTACTTGGATAACTTCCTTGGCAATTACCTCGGTTCCTCAGGATAGTTCAGTAGTAGGAGAAAGCACTGCGAGGCCAAACTCAGCTCTCAGATCTGCGCAGAGAGGCCTGACAGAGGTGTACCTTTCTTTGCCTAAATTCCTTTAGCTGGTAAAGGTACACTGGCATCCTGGGTGACAATGAGCACTTGGTTTTCAACTTGATTGTTATTTTATGGGGAAATGTCTTACCGGCAAGTCTGTAGTTTTCATTAGGCGACCCTTCAACAGAGCAAAATGTAGCTCATGGCCCTTACTGCAGTGATAAACTAGGCCTATACTTAGCCTCAGGAAGAAGAACACCACTAGTAACAAAAGAAAATCCTCACGGATACGTGTCCTCACTGAACTGTATTCAGTGGGCAAGAAAAGCCCAGCAAAGGCCTTAAGCTGATTTCCTTCCAGTAGCCCCAGAAGTTGCACACACACCCCACACCCCCTGCAGGAGGCTGATCTGCCCCCGGTGGGGAACAGAGTGGCAAGGGAAAGTCCTGTTCAATTCATACTGCTGTTTCTTCCTCAGTGTCTTGTATTAAATACTACAGATATTGAATTGGTCATTAATTACTCATTTTGCCTAACAGATTTGTCGTGTATAGGTACAGCGTGAATAGGTAGTTTAAATCACCATCTCCTTAAATTTCAACTTCTTATCAGTCAGTATGCAAATACCAGCCCTTGTGTTTTGGCTGGATTTTTCTATACTGTTCTAGACTTGGAAGACTTGGGGCCCTGTTCTAGGTCTGGTCCTCTGGGGCTGCACTAGTTTTATCCATCACACACCCACTCCCTGTGTGAAAAGTCTTTAATTAGCTTAGTGTCCTCCCTAATTATTCCGACTAGTTCTCATTTTTGTGCCTAGAGCTGGAAGGAGGTGCCTGAATGTTGTTTTGGATAAGAACTGGAAAAGGCCTTCCTGGCTTTGCTCTCCCCTCCTCTTAGCCAGTTTCTTCATGGATATTCATCTTCTTCACCAGACTGTTCTGGATGCTACCTTCTGCTTGAACATTTTACATACTAGCTTCTGGGTGAAATTCACTTGACATGAATGGCTTCATAAATGGGCATTGCCTTCCTCCTATTTTGATCATTCAAAAACCCAAAACCCAAACCCGTCTTCACGATGAACAAAATGGGATAGGTTTTCATCACTTAACCAGTGCTTTCTCCCCGCCCTTTTGTTCTCCATAAAATATTGGATGGACAACAGAGGTGTCAACCCAGACGCAGCCAGTTAGCTCATCGTCGACACCTAAGGAGGTTGGCAGAGCAAGTGCTGGGAAATTGATGGTCATGTTTTAGCTTAATTGCTACCTCTGAATTGTCCAAAAAGAAATGAAAAGAAAGTAATTAGCTTTGGGGGGCCTGGGCGAAAGAATAGGAGTAGGGGGCTTACCAATCGAGGACAGAATTTGTGAAGGGAAACAGTTCACAGTGCTCTTCTGTTTATTGGGCCTCGAGACTACAGCTGCCTGCTGGGGAAATTTTAAAGGCATTTTTAAAAGTCAGTTTCTGGAAGAGGTTATACATCTACATGTTTCAAAATTTGAAAGGTACGAAGTGCTCGCAGTGACAGGTCTCCTGCCCAGTCCTAGTCCTCCGGTTCTCTGGCGATCTCCCTCACCTGTCCCCCTAGGCTGTCTGTGTTTTCTTTCTCCCAAATTCTTCCAGGCAGAGTTCATGCCCATAGCAGCAGACAGACATTTTTTTTACATTATGATTAATTGTTGATAGAACTTAAAAAAAAAGATTTACTTATTTACTTTTTTATTTAGTGTGCCGGGGAGGGCAGAGAGGGAGAGAGAGGGAGAGAAAGAGAATCTCCAGCAGACTCTGGGCTGTGCTGAGCCCCGAGCCCGATGCGGGGCTCAGTCTCAGGACCCCAAAATCACAACCTGAGCCAAAACCAAGAGTCAGACCCTTAACTGACGAGCCACCCAGCTGCCTGAACAAACAGATAGAACTTCTCTGTAGCTGGTGGGTTCCTCCCCTGGGGAATGTGCATCAGAATGCTATGCCTGGGTCCTCCTCGTCCGATTTTGATGGACCGACAGGCATGTTTTGGAAGAGTTCTCTAGGAGATTCTGCTGTGTACCCCTGAGTCTTGACTCATCTGGGTTTCATAACTGGTAGAAACTTTGTCCTGGATCTTAACTGATGGAGACCACGTTCCTTAACTGGGTTAGGACCGTCTCCTGCTTCATATTCTGTGTGTGCGCACACATGTGCCCAGTAAGGACTTTCTTCAGGTGAGGAAGCCAAGCAGAGGCTGTTAGTCTGAAAAGGGGGGCTTATTACAAGACCACAGGAGCCTCTCATGCAACCCAGGGGTCCCAACAAGCCCTAGAACCAGGGATAGGCCAGCTGTCCCACATGCCATCTGGCCTTCTCTCCTCCCTGCCCCGTCCCTTTTTCTCTTTGTGCAGCTCATTCATGGGGCACATGCCATAGTTCCAGCCACTTGTTAAGAGGGATTTGGTTCATCATCCCAGTCTCAAATCCCCATTAGCAAGACTGAGCTCACTGGAGTCAACACTGCCCGGTGAAGATACACAGGTGGCCCCTGTGGGCCCACTTCTGTGAGGGCAAGGGCGCGCCCAGTTCTGGGCCCGTGGAAATGTTTAAGGAGGGTCTCGTCAGGGCCAGGTGTGTGCTGGGCGCTGGGACAGTCTGTCCCTGGGAGCAGTGCTGGTGAGACAAGGGGGACCTGGGCTCACTCTTGGGGCAGACACTGTAAATGAGGATGCGTGAAAGCCGTAAGCCAGGATACCTGGAAGTGCCCTGTACCCATTTTTCCTGGCTTTGTCTTGACAAAGGGGTGATTGGTGTGAGGTGGTGCTAGAGCCTTTGAGGCCGTTCTGTCCATCTTTGGAGTCCCTTCCATAAAGCTCCTGTGAGGAAGGGCCCCTGGCCATGCCAGGCCCGGTTGTGCTTCCGAGTGAGGCAGGGGGTTATTTTTATCCTTTGAGACCCCAGTCGTGTCACCTTGGTCTCTCCTTTCGCGTTGGCAGGACGTAAAAATGTGTAGCTGTGACTTTGGGGGCATTTGGATGGGATGATGATCGCACACTGTGGGGGTGGGGTACAGTTGTGACACTATCTGGTTCTTTTACGGAACCTGTGGGTTTTTAAACGGAGGAAGAGATGAAGACGTTGTGAAAAACAGGCACTGCCTGGCCAGGGAACCGCCCAGTCAGAGAGATGAAGGGAAAAGGGGGCAGGGGACTGTCACCCTAATGTCTGGCCTGCTGCTTCTCTCCAGCCTCATGCATTCTCTCCTCTCCACTCTCTCTCCTCCATCCTTTCTTGGTCCCCTCATTCTCTCTCATCCCTCCCTTGCCCTACTCCATCTCTCTCCTACCGTCCTGTCCTCTTCCCTTCACACTTCCCGGGATGTGTCTCACTCCTCTACTGCCTTCCAAGTAATCCCTTTTCCCACCTTCTCCCCACCTTCTCCCTGCCACCTTCTCTCCCTCCACTTTTATCTTTGTCCCCACCTCTCCTCCCGCCCCTTCTCCCAGTACCCTCTCTCTTCTCCCCCCTCCCACCTCACCCTCCCACTCTGTCCCCACCCTCTCTCTCATCCTTCCCCCAGCACCCTCTGTCCCCACCCCTTTCCCCGTACCTTCTCCCCCCACTCTTTCCCCAGTTTTCTCTTCCCTCCTACTCTGTCTTTCCCCTCACTGTCTCCCCATACCCCGTCTACCCACCCTCTTCTGGCCCTCCTTCCCTCCCTCTCTCTCTTTTTCTCTTCTTCCGCAGGGCCTCTCTCTTTTTTGTCCCTTTCTCCCCTTCCTTCCTTCCTTCCTTCCTTACTTCCTCTCTCTCTTTCCTTCTTCCCTCCCTCCCTTCATTCCTTCTTTCTCTCTCTCCCACCTCCTCACTGCTCCAGTCTCTCTTCCTCACGCCTCCTCTCCTGTCCTTGTCTGTCCCCTTCTCATCCACACTCATCTTCCTCCCTATCTCCCTTCTCCACACCCCTGCTTTACCCTCTGCTTCTTACTAACCCCTCCTCTGACTCCCTCTCCTCCTCCTTCTCAGTTCCCACCCCTCTACCTCCCTTCTCCTCCCCCTTCTCCTCTTCCTCTCTCTCCCCTTCCCCCTCAGCTCAGTCTCTCTCTCTTCCTCCTCCAACACCCTTTCACTCCCCAAACGCCCCTCCTCACACCCCTCCCACTACTTCTTTAGCGCGCCCTCTCCCACCCATATTGCCTGGGCCTCCCTGGATTTTCCACTGGTCACCACTTCACCATCACCACCTCCTTTGCTCAGTAAAAGTACCGTGGCCCTGAGACTAGGTGAAACTGTCATTTATTGGGTTCAGTGTACGGTCACAAGGGCCACAGCAGGAGGTGTGGTCCTCCTGGGGGAAAAGAAACCTTTCCAAAGTGGTCCAGGGGTGGGCCTATGGGAGGAGCCCCTGGTGCCCCACTGGTCTGGAGGTGTGGGGGGAGGCTGGGGGATGTGGGGGGGCCAGCGGTGGGGGGGGGTCAGGCTCCCTGCCCGGGAGGAGCTCACCTGCACAGGAGCCAGTGCATTCTAGGCTGTTTCTTCTTCTAGGTCCAATATTCTCGAATCTTGAATTTCTTTGTTATAAATATATAGTGACTGTATCACAGGGTTTAGAAAATAGGAAGCAGGAGAATTTGACAGCCCAGACTGTACCCTGATGCAACCACTCTCATTTTATTTTAGTGTACATCTTTGCAGTCTTTCTACTACATACTTGTGGATGTGGGGCCTGGTGGTTTTTTTAACCTTCATAATCATCTTCAGAGCCAGTGTTTTTAGTTGCTAAATATCTGAATTCATGGATCTCAATTTTCTAAAAAAGATTTTATTTATTTATTTGACAGACAGAGATCACAAGTAGGCAGAGAGGCAGGCAGAGAGAGGAGGAAGCAGGCTCCCCGCTGAGCAGAGAGCCCAATGCGGGGCTCGATCCCAGGACCCCGGGATCATGACCTGAGCCGAAGGCAGAGGCTTTAACCCACTGAGCCACCCAGGCGCCCCACGGATCTCAATTTATGTGAACATTTCCCTATCATTTGAGCAGTTAGAGTGTTTCCATAATCTTGATATTATAAATAGGGATGTGATGGACATCAATTTCCTTTTTTTAAAAATCAATTTCCTTTTTATCCTTTAAGGAATTCAGGTTGTAGACAGGGTGACATTTTATATCTGTTCTTTGTTTCCATAGCCTCCTGAATGACTAGAATTAGAATGGCCGATGATGATGATGATGATGATGGGATTATTAGGGGGGATTGGTGGGGTCCCTAATTAATCTTTATTTAGCATTCAGGTATGAAATTAGGGTACACGCAGTGAAAGGTGAAACCCGTGGGGGTTTGGTTCCTTCTCTTTCTTTTCCCCTTCCCTCCCTCCTTTCGCTTCATGCTCCGACTGGCATTGAAAGGAACTTTGTTTTCTAGAACCATAGAGAAAAGTGTGTCCTGGAGGCCCTGGGTCCTCAATGTGACTTTATATTTCTCCGGGATGTGGGGCTAAGTCCCATGCCGGCGAAGGAAAGGTCATGGCTGTAATAACCCTCCTGTGGTTTCTGAGCTTAGCTTTGCATCACCATCATCATGACCCGAGACTCCCCTCAAAATACTGTGCTTTTACCTTCAAAGGGCAACAGGGAAGGCTGGTCAGGATCTAAAGAGCCAGGCCAAAAGAACCATCTCAAAGCCTTGCCTTCATGGTGTGTCAGTTTCGTTAATGGAGAGCATCGTGTGAAGTATTTATTCAGCCAACAAGCCTATGCCAAATGTCAACTCATGTACTTGGTAAAAAATTAGCTGAGTATTTATGATGCCCTCTCCAGGGCAAGTTTCTGTGAAAGTTCTAAACTTTGTGATAGTACATGTTAGAGAGCCTTGGTTAGAGAGCATAACCTCTATCACATACTTTCTCCCTTTTTTACATTTTCAAATTGTGAACATAACCAGCTGGTCATGGTAGAACAAACAAGACAGTTGACCCAGTCCTGCCATATATTGGAATTCAGGTAAATTCTACCAGTGCTTATTGAGTGCCCGTTACGTGCAAGATTTGATAACCAGAGGAACTCAGAGATAGTTAAGGTTCCACTTAATGACACATTTTAGTTAACTTTCATTTCCCTAACTGGGAGGGAGACTGTGATGTGAGTATTTCAGGAACCACACCATGAAATAAGGTGTCAAACCAAAGGGTGTTTGTTTGAAGAAATTCCGTTTATCCAGAAAGAGAGAAAGGTCTCAATTTGAGGAACACATGTCAAGTTAGAAGAAAACTTTCTGAGATTCGACAATGTTTAATCAGTCTCTGAAACTCCCTTCTCATTGGAGGTCTAGAGGGAAACCAGATGGCGCAGGCTTTCTCAGACCAGTAATGTGGAAGGTCCTCTCACCAGGAAAATGGTTTCCAAGAATCCCTATTTTGCCTTAAACATTTGAAAGTGCTTATCAGCTTTTACTTAATAATTTTTTGGTGGTCTGATATGAATAACAAAACATTCACCATTTTTACCATTTTAAGTGTATAAGTTCAGTGCCATTAAGTGCATTCACATAGTGGTTTTTAATTTTTAAAAATTCTTTATTTAATTTTTTAAAAAAGATTTTGTTTATTTGAGAGAGAGCATGAACAGGGGGAGGGGCAGAGGGAGAAGCAGACTCCTTGCTGAGTGGACAGCCTGACGTGGGCTCCATCCCAGGACCCAAGGATCATGACCTGAGCCGAAGACACATGTGTTTTTAAGAAATATTTTATTTATTTATTAGACAGAGAGAGAGCCCAAACGATAGAGGAGCAGAAGGAGGAGAAGCAGGCTCCCCACGGAGCGGGGAGCCCAATGTGAGACTTGATCCCAGGACCCTGGGATCATGACCTGAGACGAAGGCGGACCAACTGAGCCAGCCAGGCGCTCCACATTCGTATTGTTGTGTAACTATCACCACTGTCCTTCTCCAGAACTTTTAAATCTCCCCCACCTGAGATTCCATGCCCCTGAAACGCTAACTCCCCATTTCCCCTGCCTCCAGCCCCTGGCGACCACTATTTTACTTTTCCTCTCCATGGTTTTTGGTCACTATAGGCACCTCATGTACATGGAATCATACCGGATCAGTCCTTTGGTGACTGCCTTATTTCACTTGGGGTGTAATGTCTTCACGGTTTACCTGTATTGTAGTGCATGTCAGATTTTCCTTCCTTTTCTACAAAGACTTATTTATTTGAGAGAGAGAGAAAGAGAGAGGGAGGGAGGAGGGGCAGAGGGAGAAGAGAGAGAATCTCAAGCAGATGCCCTGCTGAGTATGGGGCCCGATTTGGGGCTCGTTCTCAGGACCCTCAGGACTGGGAGATCATGACTTGAGATGAAATCAAGAGTCAGATGCTTAGCCGACTGAACCACCCAGGCATCCCCAGCCTTACCTTCCTTTTTGATTCCCTTAAATTTTATTTAATAAAAAAACTACTTGAAAATCCAGGCACTTAACTATATAAAAGCTCCTTTTGCTTTTAGCTCATTTGTAAGTATGACATAGATTTGCAAATTAAGTATAAATTAACCCAGTAAAGCTCAGATCAACACTAATAGGAGACAGGATGGTGTGTTTCGGAAACGAAATCTCAGCTGTCAGTGTGACCAAGTGCACACTGCTTGACGTGGCACAGGGTCTTCTGAGTTCACTTGCTTCTTCCATCTCTTTTGTCTCTTCCAACCATGGTGAGAACTCATCCTTCCTACAGGCCATTTCACTTGGAGCGACGCCTTCAAAACAGTTCTGAAAGCTGAACCGGTATTTGATACACACAGACTGTATGTTGTGTGGATGGTGTCGCCCGTCATTACAGAAGATTCTCTCGTGACCCCATCTCAGCGGGGTGCTCTGGCTCAGTCCCCTCTCCCTGCCTTCTCAGGAGGAGGCGACCATCATGGGTCTTTTTAAAAATCATCATTCCCTTCTTTAACAAACGGGTTTATCATTTCCACATATATCTCCTAAAAACATAGGCTGGTTTTGCTTGGTTTTAGTTTTTTAAACCTGGCACCAACGTGCATGGAGACTTGTGTTTTGCTTGTTGTCTCTTGTTTTGTAGTTCGGTTATTTTTCCTGTCTGGTGTGCCATTGTGTATTTATCCTTTCTCTTGCTGGTGGACTTTCGCACTGCTTCCAGTTTTTTGCTGCTATGAATGGACTTCCTACCACCATTTTAATAGCTGTCTCTAGGTGCATGTGTAAAATACATTTTTTTAAAGGTGTGTCACTGTGAGTGATTTTGCTGGCTTTCCAGAGTGGTTGTACCAGTGTATTCTCCCAGGGAATGAGGAAATAAACTAATGAATGAAGAAGAGAATCTATTTATTGAAGGAGAGAATATGTGAGCTTGAAAAGAGAATGCCAGATTGGTTTTCAAAGTGTGTAATCTCATAGCGTGAACACTTCAGCTGCTCCCATGCCCACCGTTTTATATCCCAGATATATTAGGGCATATGCTAAATGGCTGTCACAGAGACCCTGAGATGGCATAGCTGTCTGTTTTCCTCTCTGGCCACTGCGTGCTGACCCCTGGACTGTTCAGGATCAGTAAGTGGCTCTGCTCTGCAGGGTCATCGGGGTCAGTTGCCTCCTCTCCTGTTGCCCCCTCCACCCTTGCTAGGGCCTTGCCTTTGTGGGCTTGGTAGGAGGGGCTTATGGGGACTGGTCTGCCTTCCAGCCCACAGGGAGGGTGAAGAAATCCTTCTCTCTAAAGGATGTGACTTGGAAACTGCTCCTAGCATTCTCTCCCATTGGTAAGAATTTAGCTATATTCTCAGCCCTAGCTGCACGTGGGTCTGGGGGATGTAGTTTCCACCTGGGCAGCCCTGTGCCCCATACAAACTAGGGGTGGGAGTATTAGTTTCCTCTTCCTGCTGTAACAAATCACCACCAACTTAATGGCTTAAAACAATACAGAGTTATTGTCTTGTAGTTCGGGTGGTCACAAGTCCAGAATGGCTTGGCAGGACTGCATTCCTTCTGGAGGCTCTAGGGGAGGACCTGTCCTCTGCCTTCTGCAGCTTCTAGAGGCAGCTGCACTCATTGGCTAATGGCCCCTTCTTCATGTCACTCCCACCCCTGCCTCTATTGTCACATCTTCTCCGGCTCATCTGCTTCCCTCTTCCATGTTTTAAGGCCCCTGTGACGACGCTGGGCGCTGGGCCCACCCAGATAATCCAGGATGTTCTCCCCATCTTAAGGTCCTCAAGTATATCACACCTGCAAAGCTCGCTCTGCCTGGTTATAACCTGTGCACAGGTCCTGGGGCTTAGCATGTGGACAGATTTGGGGATGCCACTACTCTGTCCATGCTGGAGGGAGGGAAGGGTTCTGTTTCTGAAGGAGGAAGGGGATACTGGGAGGTAATCATCAGTCTCTGCTGCATCACAGGACTGCACTTCTGCCAGTCCCAGGACTGTGGGTGTGTTTTGAAAGTATTAAATCGTCAGAGCTGGTGAACTTGTTGAAGATGCGACTTCATTTTTCTCTTACTTTGTGATTCCCAGGGTTCATGTATCTAAATAATCACAAAAGCAAACTGTATTTTTGAGGTCTACTTTTTCTCTCTCACAAGTGACAATGCCCTCCATCTGTCTTCTGTTTGCTGCATTCCTTTTGTGAAGGTCATTTCCAACTGCTGGCCCACTTGTAGTTTCCTCGGGGGAGCCCGTGGAGCAGCTGGCATCACTAGGATGAGTTCCATGGTGTATGGTAAGAAGTTGGCACAGAGTAGGGCCTCAAGTGAGTTACTAATAAACAACCAAAAAGGCCACACTAGTACATTGTGCCAGAGCCCTCTCACGTGTGAAGACCCCCTCATTCTGTGCACATGATGGATGCACTGATCATACTCCCCTCTCCTAATAGCTTTGGGCCCCCCAGCTTGTGTGTTCATCTGTTTTCTGTGTATGTGCATGTGTGTGTGTGTGTGTGTGTGTGAGAGAGAAAGAGAGAGAGAGAGGGCGCGCGCGAGAGAAGGGGGAGGCAGAGAGACACAGATTTTTTTTTTAAGATTTTATTTATTTGTCAGAGAGAGAGGGAGAGAGAGTGAGCGAGCATAGGCAGACAGAGTGGCAGGCAGAGGCAGAGGGAGAAGCAGGCTCCCTGCTGAGCAAGGAGCCCGATGCGGGACTCGATCCCAGGACGCTGGGATCATGACCTGAGCCGAAGGCAGCCGCTTAACCAACTGAGCCACCCAGGCGTCCCTGAGACACAGATTTTTTTTTTTGACATGTACTCTGGGCTGAATGTTTGTGTCCCACAAAGTTAATATGCTGAAACCCTAATCCCCAATGAGATGGTATTTGGAGGTTGGACTTTTTGGAGGTAATTAGGTCATGAGGGTGGAACCTTCATGATGGGATTAATGCCCTTATCAGAAGAGATAGCAGAGAGCTCTCTCTCTCTCTCTCTCTCTCTTCTTGCCCCCTGTTTCCCTCTCCCTCTTCTGCCACCTCTTTTTCTACCACTCCTGCAAACCCTGTAGGAGGATACCAGGAAGAGGGTTCTCAGCAGAGCCCGACCATGCTGGCACTGTGATCTTGGACTTCCAGCCTCCAGAACTGCAAGGAATAAATGTTTGTTGAAGACCCCCAGTCTCTGGTATTCTTGTTACAGAAGCCCACACTGACTAAGACAGCCGGGAGGAGAGGAGTGAATGTGAGAACTCTGGTGGCATCTGTCAGTCTCTGACTTTGTCTCTTTGGTGGAAGACTGCAAATATGTACCTTAATGTTGATCGATATACAGAAGTTTTGGGAAATAACTCAGAATCATCTGAAGTTATAATTTTTTTCTTCTGTCAGAATGTAGAAATAATATAAAAACAAATGCCTCCAGTGAATTCGGAATGTCTTAAAATGGTGCTGAACTGGATGCTGTGGACTGAGAGTAAGTGCTGGGAACACTGGGCTTATGAGTAGTAAGATTGTGGAAAGGGTCTTTGCTGTGGATGCTGTTTTGGAAATTCAGTGTAGAAAATAATCTTAAGATTGTTAAGAGCTGTGAGAGCCATATCGGGATCTCATAGTGGCCCACTGTGTTTTATAAAATCTCAAATTGCTGATGTTTGGGAATCCAGTTGATGTTTCCATAACATTTTAGATCCCTGGCTGCTCTTAAATGTCAGGTCTTCTGGTATCCTTGGGCTGGCATTCCTGCTTGGCTGTAGTCGTGGGAGCTCTGTTCAGATGGGTGAGCATGTGAATTTAGTTTGCTGTGCTCCCTACCGCTCCCTGTTGCCTCCCAGACATGAGCTGTGATTGGCAATCAGTTGCTAGAGATAATCAGGCTTATACTGTTGTTCCTGGATCTTCTTAACTTTTGGGGTGTTCTGCCTACCCCACTTGACCATTGAGTTGGCTTTCAAATATCCCTAAATTCAAACCTTAACAGTTTGAATTCTTTCCTGAAATTACAAGCTGTACTTTTCCTGAAGTACAAAAGGTTGTACTCTCTTTGGTTGGGGCTGAATCATCCTTTCAGAGAGAGTTGCTGAAAATTCGCAGGTTGTAAAGATTATGTGGCCCTCCAGGTGGACCTGCTATTTAATGATTGACTCTGGGTCACTCTCCTTTGAATGTTCCTGTCACCACCAGCAGGGTTGGTCTTTTGTTTTTCATCTGGTAACCTTGGACCCACCATGTGTTTGTCTGGCCCATGAATGAGAAATACCAACAGTTTCCAATATCCCAGGCTCTTCCCACTCACCTGAGCTGTAATTTGAGCACCAGAACACCACCGGTGTCTGCTGCACTTTCTTTAGACCAGTGTCATCATTGACCTTGGTGCTGACATGTGTGTGTTGGCTCTCTGCTGGATCTGCCTTGGGAGCTGTTATTTTAAAATAGATTGTTCTGTCAAGAGCATCCAGGTGGTGGACCTTCAGTGGTAGGAAAAGATACTTAAAGGCATAACATGACTGGATAGCTCTGAATCACCCTGATGAGGGATGTCTTTTAGGGGTGGGATGTAGATAAGTGAGACCAGGGGCAGTTTGGGGAATGCTGTGGGGAAACACGTTTCTGCACTCTGAGAGGAGGCTGGGGTCAGGGGACGGAGCATCAGAGGGAGGAACGGGGTCTCATCTGATTTCCAGGCTAGCTTGGGTCCTCCCCGTCTTCCCCAAACTGGAGAGCTTCTTTTAGGAGTCTTTGTCTTTTCATCTGCCATCCATTGCTTCCTTCTGATAATGGGGGGGCTAAGTCAGTAGTGTGTCAAATTTATGTGTGCACCAATTTTTAGATATAAGGTAGGGAAACCTTGCTGTGGTGCTGACTTGGGAGACTGGGAGACGCAATAGCCTTTTTCGCTGGCTCCAGCTGGAGTTGAAGCCATTGCCTTCCCATCGTCTCCCTGCTCTTCCTGGGCTCTGCTTAGTCTTTGCCTGGTCTCTTCCTTCCATATTGTCGTAAGCCCTGTCCTGGGAAATCCTGGCTCACAGCCTGGAGCTGATGAGTTCTTGCTTAGGAGATGGAAGAGAATAGCATGTTTGGCTAAAATAATTCATGCATGCTGCTCTTATAACTTCACTTTCCTGGGTTGATGGTTATGAACGAGAAGAAACCATCACTCAAGGGTGAGTTACTGATTTTTGAGGGGGGTCATGAGACGTTTTATTTATCTTTGCTTTACTTGGTCTGCTGGAAAATGCAAGGAAATCCGATTTGTTGTAGCCAGACATCATTCCCTCTTCCTTTTCCTTCCTCCCCACCCCTAACTCGGATGTAGATACGTCCGGATGCTCGGGAGAGGGGTCATCGCTTGAGGAAGAGGGCACTGGGCACGTGCTGGCTCCGGAAGCCCCACCAGGTACTGCAAGGACCCCACCAATCATGCTCCGTGGACTGTAGTTCCTTTGGCACTAAGGCGAAGCCCATAGCCGTCTCCTCCACACTGGTCTCCCGTATCTGGCACGGCATCTCAGCCAGAATGAGCAGCAAAAGAAAAATATTTGTTGAATGAGTGAAAACAGCATATGACGTCCGACTCTAAAGCCAGAGTCTCGTTTCCCCAAACTGGGCCAGAAATGGTTATTTAATGGTAGCGGTTATTCACATCTCCTGCACACATCGCGTAGGGTCAGGAGCAACGGAGGAAGTCTGCTCTGCTCACAATCTTCCCTGCTGTTGACCCTGTCTCTGTGTAAGCTCTAGTCCCATGTTTGGATGTATTTCGGTCTTGAAAGAGCCAAAGAAATGAGTAAAAAGGTATCTGTGGCATGGTCTGTAGGAGAATTGTGGCGGCACAACGGTACTGTGCCTGGAGCACTTCTACTGTACCTGTGGGCATCTTCCTGTGTCCCTTGGTTCGCCTTTATCCGGCATCGCCTTTGCACCGAATTTGTCGAGAAAAGAGCAACGATTGGCTCAGACAAGGGCGCCCCATGTTGTTAGGGCCGCTGGCGGGCCGGCTTGTTTTACTATCTCTTCCAAAGTTTCCTTGCCGTGAGCCCGCCCCCGAAGAAATCTACTTTATCTTTCTTAGTTGTGGCAGGCGGGCGTTGGGGCTTGCCACACTTCCTCCCAGGGACGCAGTGTAGTGCAGGCATGTGCCCGGGGCTGTGCAGAGGAGATCTGAGATAAGGGAGCCAGGGTGCTCATTTCTGCAGGCTTCTCATCCTGCATTTTAGGGAAGTGTTGCTGCCCCCCCCACCCCCGCATGCCAGGCAACGCCACAGTTTTCTTCTCTTTTCCTCTTGCTGTCTTTTCTCTTTAGCCTGAGCTCATCCTTGGTGTTTTGCCTCAGGATTCTTTTCTTTGTCCCTAGGGAGTCATTGCTTAGAAAATGCTCTCTTGTCAAAAACACCAAGTCTTCAATATCATAAGTTGGTAGCAGGAACTCCTCTGTCATTTGGCATATTAACTGTCTCTAGTGGCTAGAGCTGGCAGCACGATGGTGGGTCCCTCTGGAAGCCGGTTGGGCCAACCGGACTGTTGGCTCTCTACGTTTGTCAATATGGGAATGCTTACTTGGGGACCAGCCCATTTGTCATAGTCATTCTGATCTTTTAATGGTTTTGTGCTTTGGAGAATTATAGGAGCCATATGCTGCTTCACAGGTAAGCGAGACTTGCTAAAAACAGAGCTTAAATAGCCCACTGTTTTGGCATTGGAAATCATGGCTTTTTTTTTTTTAAAGATTTTATTTATTTATTTGACAGACAGAGATCACAAGTAGGGAGAGAGGCAGGCAGAGAGAGAGGAAGGAAGCAGGCTCCCTGCGGAGCAGAGAGCCCGATGCGGGGCTCGATCCGAGAACCCTGGGATCATGACCCGAGCCGAAGGCAGAAGCTTTAACCCACTGAACCACCCAGGCGCCCCATGGCTTTTTATTTTTAGGGCAGACTTTGTAAGCCCTAACTACTCTCAAGCCGAGGTAAACGGGATCACTGAGCGGGACCTTTGTCGGTTGGTACTCTGACTCTCAGCTGCTTGGAAAGAGAATCCAAATTTCTTGAAATATGGAGTCTTGTCTGCCATGTGGCTCCTCTTCTTCACCCCCACCCTCCGTTCCAGAGGATTCTGTGTCTGCACATTTAGGGTGCTCGCGACACACACAGGAAGTACATTGGAAAAGAGAGTTCTGGCTCTCTTTGCGTTTCTGCCAGTGGCCAAACAAATAACCAGAACAGACTGGCATCTACTGGCTTTGAGGCCTTTGAAGAACAGCACTGAGATTCAGACCCATGTACTGTGGGGTTGGGTGGTCCAAAATGGAAATTGTCCTCACCATACTTAGTTGCAGACTGATGCAGTAAGTGATAGGTAAGAATAGGCTTAACTTCCATTGCTCATTTCATAAGTAATAATCTCATTTTACTATCCCCATTCTTGCCCACCTTCAGTTACAGAAATAGCTCTGAGTGGGTTTTCTTTTTAAAGATCTGTGTCAAGCAAATACCTCATAAAAATGGTACAGGCAAAGTGTTCTATTTAGAATTGCCCTGTGACACAAAACCACGTGTGTTTTCTGTCCCCGGGCACTGGTTTCTTTGGAGGTAAGGCCTACCAGGGGCATGGAGGCAGGCCTTCAGGGGAGGCCAGGGTTATGGTCTTTTGAAGATAGTTTTACTCGGGACTCACTCATTTTTTCAGGCCTGAAACAAGCTACTCTGGGATTTCATAGCCAGGTGCAATGGCTTCCTATTGCTGCCATGACAAATGACCACAGGATTAGTGGCTTCAAACAACACGAATTTATTGTCTGACTGTTTTTTAGATCAGAGGTCTGATGTGGGTCTCACTGGGCTAAACTCGTGTCGACAGGGCTGTGTTTCTTTCTGGAAACTCTAGGGAAAATGATAGTTTCTCGTCTTTTCCAGCATATAGAGACTGTTCGCATTCCTTGGCTCATGGCCCCCTTCCCCCATCTTCAAAGCCTGCAGCAGGGGGTCCTCTTCCCACGTCACAATACATCACTCTGACCTTCTCTTTGCCCCCAACTTAGACTTTGAAGAACGCTTAGGATTACATTAGGTCCACCAGGATAATTCAGAGTAATTGCCTGATTATAAGGTCCGCTGATGAGCCAGCTTAATTCTGTCTGCAGCTTTAGTGTCCCTTTGCCAGGTATTTGCAGCTCCAGGGATTAGGATGTACCCACATCTGACGGGGGTGGGGGGCACTGTTCTGCCCACCACACCAGAGATGCTGTTCTCCTTTCTCAAATTTCCGATAAAATGAATGTACAGTATTATATTAGCTTCAGGCGGGGATGTGGTTTTTCTCGAGCCCCATGTCAGGTAGGGCCAAAGGGGCAGTCAGTTTGGTGGCAGCCTGTGTGGAAGACAGCTTCCATCTGTGCAGTTTGAGGAAGTTGCAAAGGAGGTTTCGATCAGCCCAGTGGGCCATAAAGTTTGTCAGATGGCCTGGTTGCGCTGTAGACTATCCTGGGGTTTTGACAATCCTAGCTGAGACGCTCACTGAGGGCCACCCTCTCCCAGAGCTGCTCGGGTCTCAGGCTGCACTGGACGGAGCCAGGAGTTGGGATGGCTGGAAACAGCTGGGCTGACCAGCAAGAGGGGAATGAGGAAGCAGGGGGATGAGGACAGGAAACGACAGACGAGCTTGCCCCTTGGGAGGAAGAAAATAGAAGATGGGCTTGATTACATCTGGCCCTAAAGAAAATAAAAGCATGGGCTTTTTCGTTGTGTGCTTTGTGATTGATTCCACTGTTGAGTCAGCTTGAAGACTCTGGGCTAAATAAGTTTGGTCAGGTTTGGGACATGGAGTATGCTCCCGCCCCCATAAGCCGGAAGAGTTCAGTGTGGACTCTTGGTGTCACAGGGGAGGCTTGTCACTGCCCAATGGCCCTCTCTGGAGACAGCAGCCCAGCTGAAGACCTCGTCCCTGGAGGGTTTTGCTCTGGGGGATGTCAGCCCGAGCCCTCACAGGGCCATAAACGTGTTCTCAAGAATCCTAAGACATTATCTGTTGTGAATTGACCTAAACTGGTCTGTCCTTTAAAGAACTGTCACGCTCTTTTGGGAAACAGCGGATGGGAGCCTGTGCGTCCTTTCCCACAGTCCCTTAACCAGAGGTATGTTTCAGGGAAAGCAAGTCTCAGACCAGTTGTGGCCACTTGCTAAGCGCTTGTTAGCAAGTAGGCTGGGAGGGAGCCCTGTCTGTCTCTCTCGCCCTGCAGAGTTTGAGCTCTCTAATCGAGTGAGAGACAGTCAGTGTTGATGTGTTGGCCTTCCGGGGCAGGATTCAGCTAGCCCCCAGGGAGGGGAAGGGCCCTTCTTTAATGGTTGACCAAGGGTCCTGACAGAGTCCCGGGGCCCTTTTTCTGAAAGTGATGGATTGCTGTGTTTCCTAGATTCTCTTGTGTGTGATTCTTGCTAGGGTTGAGCTGCCAGCATGGTATTTTCACCCAGACTGGAGAGCAGGGAGCCATCACTCACTTCTGTCATGCCGCTTGACTAACTCTGCCGCAGATGGACCCTGATGAGTCCTTCAAAGGCTGACCCCCTAACCCTGGAGTGTTCTTTTCTGATTTGGGTGCTTCACATGTGAACTGAGCACCTTCAGGGTAAGATTAACTAATGTACATTGGTATATATCACGCTATTTTTTTTTTCATTTTATTTCTTCAGTGTTCCAGAATTCATTGTTTATGCACCACACCCAGTGCTCCATGCAATGCGTGCCCTCCTTAATACCCACCACCAGGCTCACCCATCCCCCCACCCCTCTCCCCTCCAAAACCCTCAGTTTGTTTCTCAGAGTCCGCAGTCTCTCATGGTTCATCTCCCCCTCCAATTTTCCCCAACTCACTTCTCTCCATCTCTCAATGTCCTCCGTGTTATTCCTTATGCTCTACAAGTAAGTGAAACCATATGATAATTGACTCTGCTTGACTTATTTCACTGAGCATAATCTCTTCCAGTCCCACCCATGTTGCTACAAAAGTTGGGGATTCATCCTTTCTGATGGAGGCATAGTACTCCATTGTATATATGGACCACATCTTTATCCATTCGTCCGTTGAAGGGCATCTTGGTTTTTTCCAGTTTGGCAGCTGTGGGCATTGCTGCTATGAACATTGGGGTAAAGATGGCCCTTCTTTTCACTACATGCTGGGTATCTTAGGGGTAGATACCTAGCAGTGCAATTTCAGGGTCATAGGGTAGCTCTATTTTTAATTTCTTAAGGAATCTCCACATTGTTTTCCAAAGTGGTTGCACCAGCTTTCATTCCCACCCGCAGTGTAAGAGGGTTCCCCTTTCTCCACATCCTCTCCAACACATGTTGTTTCCTGTCTTGCTAATTTTGGCCATTCTAACTGGTGTAAGGTGGTATCTCACTGTGGTTTTGATTCGAATCTACCTGATGGCTAGTGATGATGAACATTTTTTCATGTGTCTGTTAGCCAATTGTAGGTCTTCTTTGGAGAAGTGTCTGTTCATGTCTTTTGCCCATTTTTTGACGTGATTATCTGTTTTGTGTGTGTTGAGTTTGAGGAGTTCTTTATAGATCTTATAATTTGCAAATCTCTTTTCCCATCCTGTGGGTTGCCTCTTTTTTTGTTGACTGTTTCCTTTGCTGCATCATATCACACTATTTTTTAAGGGTGAGTTGATTTTTAAAATTTTTTTGAACTTTTAATTTTTTCTTTAGACTTAAAGAAAAGGTACAAAAGTAGTATAGTTTCCATATCTCCCTCACTCAGCTTCCCCTAATGTTCACATCTTACATAATCATAGTACTCTTATCAGTACCAGGAAATCAACATTGGTATAATACTGTTTACTAAAGATCATGTTTAATTTCTTAAGTTTCCCCACTAATGTCCTTTTTTTTGTTCTTAGGAACATTGCATTTAGTTGTCATTTCTCCTCAGTACCCTGCATTCTATGACATTTGCTTAATTAGTCTTTCCTTGCCCTTCATGATCTTGACACTCCTGAAGAATATTGCTCAGTATTTTGTTAAATGTCCATCAGACTAGGTTTTCTCATGATTGGACTGAGGTTACACATTTTTTTTTAATGATGGAAAAAATAAACATCAAATTCACGATTTTAACCTCTTTAAGCATATAGTTCAGTGGCAAATCAGGTACATTCATGATGTGGAGCAACATCACCACTATGTATTTCTTTATCATCCCAAATGGAAACTCTGTATCTATTAAGCAGTTACTCTTCACTATTCCCTCTCTCTAACCCCCAGTAACCTCTGTTCTTCTTTCTGTGTCTATGATTTTGCCTATTCTAGGTACCCCATATAAGTGGAATCATATAATGTTTGTTCTTTTGTGACTGGCTTCTTAACATGCTGTCCTCGAGGTTCATCCATAGTGTAGTATGAGCCAGAACTCCGTTCCCGTTTAAGGCTGAATACTATTCCATTGTATGGCTAGACGACATTTTGCTTATCCATTCCTCAGTTGATGGACACACACTTGGGTTATTTCTACCTTTTGGCTATCGCGAATGGTGCTGCTATGAACATAGGTGTGTAAGTAATTGGTTCGCATTTTCAAAAGCAATATGGAGAAACTGAAGGAGCTACAGTCTGGAACGGGAAGGACAAAGTACTATTCTGTTTTTCCCATCCCTGACTAAGGCTTTCACAGAGGAGAGAGAGAGAGAGACTGAGGTGACCAGGGTGGGCTGGGGTACTGAGATGGTAGGGGATTCAGAGATGGATGCCAAAGTTGAAGGGCCAGGAGGAGAGAGGGAGCCTAAGCTGTCATACTTGCCCAAAGTTGCTGCCACTGGGGGAAGATCTAGAAGGTACAAAGTACGACCACTGGGCAGAGTCAAAGGCCAAGGGGTAGAACGCGCAGAGGATGGGTCAGGGCTGTGATCCAGCAAAGGTGGTTTATTCCCCACCACCTGGAGCCCCTGGAGGGAATAAGCACTGGCCAGGCTGGAAATTAAGTCCACTTAGTATTTCTCCTGCCCTTTTTCGAATTTTTGCAATCATATATCCTAGCAAGAAATATATTTTACATTGCAGTCTGATGTGCATACCCATCCTTAGTTATGATTGAAGTACTCATTTCACAAGAAAACATTTACCTTTGCTATATGAGGTAGGCTCTAATATTTTTTTATTCTTTTCTTTCTCTCTCTCTTTCTTTTTCTTTCTTTCTCTCTTTCTTTCTACCCTTTTCTCTTTCTCTCTTTCTCCCTTTCATTGTCTTTCTCTCTTTTTCTCTTTCTCCCTTCCTTCCTTCCTTCCTTCCTCTCTCTCTCTCTCTCTCTCTCTCTCTTTCTTCTCCCCTCCCCTCCTCTGCCTTGCCCTTCCCTCCCCTCCACTCCCCTCCCCTCTTCTCTTCTCTTTCTTTTCGTCTCATTGTGACCTGGTTTACCCTTGGCTTAAAAAAATGTTCTATATGAAGCCCCACATGCAAAGTTCTTTCTGCCAGTTGGTTTTTCTTTTGCTGTGGGCTCCCCCACCCCCCGCCCTACCCTATTTGCTCCTGTGAACAATGTAAGATCATGTTTCCCTTTTTGGTTTGGTTGTCAGGAAACTAAAAGGCAAGTTGCCTCCACTAAGCAGTAAGCCTCTATATGGTGGACATATACTGTACAGACGGATGTCTTAATTGTCCCTGGCTCTTGATCTTTCACCTGTATTTTTCCTGATCCTCATTATTTGTCTATTTTAGTTTTACTACATGAATTCTTGGGAATTGCCAAGACCTATGTGGAATATGATGGAATGTGATGATACAATACATACAAAATTTGAGAACTTTTGATTTTGACTGAGAAAAGCTGTGGAGTAAAGTCTGCAACCTAGAGTTTTTTGCAGCAAAGTCTGGACTATATCGTTTTCTTTTAGCTCTATGATTCTTTGACTTATTTTTTTCTGGTCTTTGTTTCTTTGGTTGAGCTTCTCTAGAAAGCACCTCCCTCCCTTCCTTTTTTTTTTTTTTAATTTAAAGAAATTTACTCCAGTTGCAAAGGTAGAATTTGGGAAGTTGGGTATTGGTGTGGAGGAAAGGTGTCATTCTGTCTTTAAATAGGGACATTTTAACTTGTGCTCACGTTTCCTAGAATGCCATTTGTTTATGCAGACTTTTTTTTTAATCCCAGGAATGTTTCTTAATCAAGCATCCCCTTCTCTGGAAATTTCCTCCCCTCAGCCCTGGTTGTCATCTGCCTTCGTGCTTCTCTGCCACCTGTCGCCTGTGCCCGGGGCTTCCTTCTGGCACAGGTGTCTTCAGAGAGCCCCCATTTATGGTTGCATTTCGCCTCTACTCCTAAAGCTGCAGTCGCTCCTTGTGCTTCTGGATGGTGCCGTCTTTTGAGCTTGTATCAAGGTGGAGGCCCTTTGCCACATGGTTGGTGCCCCCTGAGGTTCACGCACCCCCTCCCCTAGGTCGGAAGGCTCTGAAGAAGGGTGGAATGAACAGACCACCTGCCCACCTGGACCTCTTCAGCAACTATGTAGACAAGACTGGAAGAGGTTTGAGTTGAATCAGTTTCTGGAGGAAGTTTTCAGTAAGAGAGTGAAAACTAAACAAAGGAACAAATGAGACTAGTATTAGCTCCAGGGGAACAAATTGGGAAAAGAAATAGAGGACCTTGCGGCTAGGCCTTCAGGAATGTGTGTGTCCTCCCAGGGCTGTAATCATCTGCATCAGTTTGCGGGGGCTGCCAGAGCAGAGTGCCACGCCTGGGGGGGCTTAAACAACAGAAATGGATTCTCTTGCAGTTCTGCAGGGAAAGATGTGTTCTAGGCCTTCCTCCTTGTCTTGTGGATGGCCGTCTTTCCTCTTGGTCTCTTCACGCCCACTTCACTCCATGGTGTCTCTGTGTCGTGATTTCTTCTTTTTATAAGCACACTAGTCATACTGGATTAGGCCCACCCTAAAGACTTCATCCTAACAAGGGGGTGCCTGGGTGGCTCAGTGGGTTAAAGCTACTCTGCCTTCGGCTCGGGTCATGATCCCAGAGTCCTGGGATCGAGCCTCACATCGGGCTCTCTGCTCAGCAGGGAGCCTGCTTCCTCCTCTCTCTCTCCTCTCTGCCTGCCTCTCTGCCTACTTGTGATCTCTTTCTGTCAAATAAATAAATAAAATCTTTAAAAAAAAAGACTTCATCCTAACTAATTATATCTGCAATGAACCTATTTCCAAATAAGGTCACATTCTGACATACTCGGGTTTGGGACGTATGAATTAAGGAGGGAAATAATTCAGCCCTGAAAGAGAGTGAACACTGATCCATCCAGAATGATGGCCCACCCCTCTAGGGGGTAGGGGAGGGTGGGAGGTGTGTCCACGGGGTGAGGAGAGCAGACCTCAGCTTCCATGTGGGAAAGAAGCACACAGTGGCCGAGAATGAAGATATCAAGGCATACAGCCACGATGGCATCTTCTTTAGACTTGGAATCAAGTACCAGACCAACTAAAGGAGGTGAAAGTAGTTGCTGCTGGGGAAGGGAAGTTTGGTGGAGGGTAGAAGCGTCAGTTTTCCTAATGGACCTGTACAGCTGTTTGAATCTCTAAGCATGCATGAGAGTCACTTGGGGGACACAGATCTGTGTTGCCTGCGTGGCCTGCACTTAGCTGCTCCTGCCTTCATTTGAGGTGACGAAAGGAAGTGGGGACTTTATCAGCATCAAATGTCACTACTGGCAAGAAGTCAAGTCTCAGGCTTTCTGTGACCTATTTGTCATTTTTTTACTTTTTAGCTCCTGAGGTAGGATCTACTTTAACATATTCAAAGGCACGGTTTTGGGGGGCGATGTAGTTTATTGGATGTTAGAAACTCTTCAGAAGATGTCTACTTTCTTTTCTCTCTGTTGCAGTTGTCGATTTAGAAGCAAGCTAGAAGCATCTGACAGGAACTGTCACTAACCCACTGTGAAGTTAATTTTATTTTGGTTATGGGTAATTGTTTCATGTTTGCTTCTGTGGGGAACAGCAGCGATATATTTCCTCTCTTTTTTCTGAAAGCTTCCCTTTTGCCTCTCCATACTTCTGTGATGGTGTGATGTGATGGGGGAAATTGAATGCTGAAGTGGACACTTCCATCTGCAGACAGTCTAAATCCTACTGATGTCAGCTAGCTTGTGGAATGTGCTAGTCTGTTCCGTAGCTGGTAGGATGAATGGCTTAGGCTGTCTGTGGAAATGATTAGAAGAAAAATATCTGGCAAAAGAACAGACCAGGAAAGTTAAAAAAATAAAACCCACTTTACGGCATATAGTTCAATTAAGTTAGTACTAGTTAGAAATTTATGTTTGTGCCATCAGTATACGCACTTAAACAACAAAAAGTCATGATATGTAGCCTACCATTCAATGTATATTCAAACGATTATTCAAAAATGTATATAGTCTTTGTATCTGTAGTACTATGCCAGGTAGGGGCCAAGAGTAAATGAAAATATATACCTGGTCCCTTCTTTTAAGGAACTTAAGTCTGTTTTAAGTGGTAAGACATATAATTTAAGAGATAATAAGAGTAAAAATAATAGTCTAAGATGGAGATTGGCAAACTGTGGGTGATAGGTCAAATATGGCCTGCTGATTATTTTTGTAAATAAGGTTGTATTGGAGTTAAAGGGCTAGTATCCAAGATCTATAAGGAACTTATCAAACATAACTCCCAAAAAACAAATAATCCACTCAAGAAATGGCCAGAAGATATGCACGGACATTTCTCCAAAGAAGACATCCAGATGGCCAATAGACACATGAATAAGTGCTCCACATCACTTGGCATCAGAGAAATACAAATCAAAACCACAATGAGATACCACCTCACACCAGTCAGAATGACTAAAATTAACAAGATAGGAAACAACAAATGTTGGTGAGGATGCAGAGAAAGGGAAACCCTCCTACACTGTTGGTGGGAATGCAAGCTGGTGTGGCCACTCTGGAAAACAGTACGGAGGTTCCTCAAAAAGCTGAACACAGAGCTACCCTATGACCCAGCAATCGCACTACTGGGTATTTACTCCAAAGATATAGTAGTGAAACGAAGGAGCACCTGCATCCCAGTGTGCACAGCAGCAATGCTCACAATAGCCAAACTGCAGAAAGAGCCAGCATGTCCATTGACAGACAAATGGGTAAAGAAGATGTCGTGTGTGTGTGTGTGTGTGTGTGTGTGTGTGTGTGTGTATACAATGGAATACTATGCAGCCATCAGAAAGGATGAATACTTACTATTTATATCGACATGGGTGGAACTGGAGGGTATTATGCTGAATGAAATAAGTCAAGCAAAGAAAGACAATTATCATATAGTTTCGCTCATATATGGAATATAAGAAACAGTGCAGAGGATCACAGGGAAGAAGGAAGGGAAAACTGAATGGGAAGCCATCAGAGAGGAAGAAAAACCACGAGAGACTCTTAACTATAGGAAACAAACTGAGGGTTGCTGGAGGGGAGGGGAGTGGGGGGATGGGGTAAATGGGTGATGGGCATTGAGGGCAGGTGATGAGATGAGTACTGGGTGTTATACGCGACTGATGAAATTTTGAACACTGCATCTGAAACTAATGATGTACTATAATTTGGTTAATTGAATTTAAATTAAAAGAGTAGTTTTATTGGAACACAGTATGATCATTCATTTTTTTATTGGCTGTGGCTGCTTTCTTGCTATAACACCAGAGTCGAGTAGTTGTAACAGTTTTGGCCCACAAAACCTTAAAATATTTACTATCCGGAGAAAAAATAGTTAAGAGAAAGTTTACCAACTCCCGGTCTAAGATAGTAATTCAAAGGATGTTACAAGCAGTATATGATAATTAGAAGTGATTTGTTCAGTTAATGCTGAAGTTAATAAATCTGAGAATGTAGTGGGAGGAGTAGCCTAAGACAGGGTTTGAAGTTGACCTCAAGCCATGAAGATGGAGGAAATTTTGTGATATAAGGACTAAGGAACCCAGATTTCATGGGTGAGAACATCCATGTGCCCTCTGGGGAAGAATGTGTGGGGTAGTGGGGACCAGGACAGTCCAGCTGGAATTGGTGGTGGGAGCTGGGTATAAATGCAAGTGAGGTTGTCAGTGTCAAGCCTGTGCCAGATAGTGGTGGCCTTTGAGTTCCAGGACCAAGAATGGGAACTTTCCCCAAATATGTTCTTTCTTTCAAAGGCAATATTCATTTACACAATAAATATTGATTCTAGACCTATTGACCTCAAGGGTATGATAGGATTCATTGAGGCACATCCTCTTTATGGACTGGTAAACCCAGCTTGTGTCACATAGTGCTAGTTCTACGTGTTTTGAAGAAATAGCTTTCATTTCCAAGAGAGGTTTACTCTTGAGATCCTCTGAAGGCTGCTAACACTGGGAGACTTGTATGGATAGGCAGTCTCCCATTCCATGGTGACAATGTTCTGGAGAGTCTTTTGAGAAGGGAATTTTGGAAAGGAATGTTGTATAGATGAGAGATGCAGGTGGGGGTAAGAAGAAGGAGCCTTCCCCCCA
Source organism: Mellivora capensis (assembly GCA_004024625.1). NCBI lineage: Eukaryota > Metazoa > Chordata > Mammalia > Carnivora > Mustelidae > Mellivora > Mellivora capensis. The sequence goes on along the minus strand of PISX010008748.1, from coordinate 17,948 downwards.
CCATCCTTGGCCACTTCTTTGTCTCTCCCTTTCCTTCAGAGTGCTGTACTGTCTGCCGTTTTGTCTGGGTCTACAGAGCGCCCTGCAGATGTTCTTGCAGGGTGTGCTTCCATCCCCTGGATCCTCAGCCCTGGGCAGCGGGCCAGTCATCATAACCTTTCCTTTCCACCTGCCCCCATCTCTCTGACTCTGTGACCACCTCCTCCTAGTCTGTATCCTGCCTGCTTGGCACCTGGCTGGCACTGCCCACTCTCCCTGGATCAGTTACTGGAAGCGGCTGAGCTCAGCTCTGAATCGGTTCTCTCCTACCTGGGCCCAGCTCCGGGGCGCCCATGTGGCTCTTAGCTCTGGCCTTACTGTGGGCTCTGGAGAGGTGGTGAGGATGAAGCAAGGGGACATTGCCTATTCTGCTGGGTCCTTATGGCCCCCCAGCAAAGCTTCCATTCACCTCTCAGCCAACCACTCTCACTACAAAAAATTTTCTTTTGTAAATGAAAACACACAAACGAAATATACAGAGGAAATTCCATAGTGCATTTGCACTGAGCTTATTCTAGACTGTTTTCTTAATCTTCTCAGGTTCTCTTCTCACACCAGACCACACCAACAGATGATCCTGATTCCTGCGTAAGAGAAGGCATCCGTTCCCTTGTGTATCCTCATCTTTATGTCTTTTACGTTGCTACTAGAACACTTGTATTTCTTTTTATCCTCTTTTTATCTAATGTCAGAGAAAGAAATATCTTTCCTTCTCTTTTTATCCTTTCCTGACTCCTCTCCTATAATGGGCCCCTGACTCATATTCCTGTCATGTAGCCCAGTGCCTCTGTTCCCCCAGACTCTCAATAAATACTTCCCAGACCAAGGAGCCATTCTGTCTGAAACAATGTCAGCTAAGAATTTATAAGGGCAGGCAGGCCTAATCTGGTCTGGTTTCATATTTGAGCATACTACGTGTATTCATGTGTGCACTTGGGTATCTTCATGTTTTTCTTGGTATAGCCACAGTATCTGGAGCTTATGACTCAGAAAATCTTCACTGATTGAAACAATATGAGCAAGAACAGGGGCAAGGAGCCAGGCTGTGACTCCAGACTGCCTGGCAGTGGGCATATCAGGTCCCCACCTCCAGACAGGTTATCTTAACGTCTCTGGGAACCCAATTCTTCCTAAACTGGGAGTAGCAATGGGCACGTCGGAGAGTATGCTAGTTCTTTCTGCCACATTACAAACGACTCTGAGTGTAGCACCTTCCAACAGCCACTTTATTATGCTTGCAGAGCTTGTGGGTCAAGAATGTGGACAGGGCATGGAGAGGATGGCTTGTCTCAGCTCCACAGTGTTTGGGGCTTCTCCTGGGAAGATTTGAAAGCTGAGGGCCACTCAGCAGCAGAGGGGCTGGGATCCTGTGAAGGCGCTGACACTCACGTGTTGGCCCAAGCCGGGATGACTCAGCAACTTGGCTACTCAGTGGCCACCTGGAGTGCCTGTGTGTGGGCTCTCAGTGTGACTTGCTTTCCTCACAGCATGGCAGTCCTCAGAATATTCCAGCAAGTGGGTTGGAAACTGCATATTTGGCTCTTGTCACCCAGCTTTGGAAGTCACAGCATGACTTCCTTGCCCTCTCCTGGTCTAAGCTCTCTCAAGCCTGCCCAAATTCCAGGGCCCTGGCAGGGAGATTCGGTTCCCTCTGTTGATGGCTGGGGTCACATTCTGGAAGAGCATGAGGGGTGATGATGTGAGGAGGCTGAAGGCACCTGGCACCTAGAATTTAAGAGTGTATTTTCATTCAGTACAGATTTATGATATGCCTACTGTAGGCCAGACATTAGACCAGTGCTGAGTGGACGGGGCGGACACAGCAGTGTCCTCTCTGCCCCCCTGTGACTTTCATGGCTGGGAAAAGGACTAGAACTTTCATCTCCTTTCAGGAGAGGGACTGGTTGAATGTCTGGATTGGATTATTTCATGTGAAGTGAGGGTGAAGTGAACCCCCTCATGCACCTGCTTGTTGCCTCCTTCTTGGTGGTACTTCTACAGACTTACTGGCTTGTAGCCCTGAAAGGTGCCTCAGAAACCATCATGCCTGGGGTCTGCAAGCATCAGAGCTTGTTGCTCCATGCAGACTTTTCCTCCCTCCTAAAAAGGGGCTTAGAAGAGTGGTGGAGGTATAGAGAGTCACCTTGGGGACCATCCTCTACTTGGAAATGTCCCCCCCCAATTCTGATGTGGGCCAGTCTGGGAGGGGAGAGGCAGGAGGAGGTTTCGCAGGTGATTCTGATATCTGGGTGAGGAGCTCATGTGGTGGAGACCAGCGCTTCTCAAATGACACTCTGTGTCAGTGCCCTGGAGACTTGTCACACTGCGGCTTCTGCTTTAGTAGGTCTGGGTGGCGCCAAGGGCTTGTGGCTGAGCCGTGAGGGTGTAGGGAGTACTGGCGACAGATGGATAGAAGTGCCTGCTGAAGCTTGCCCCCACCCAGTGGGGGCCGGCTCTCAGAGAGTGGGGCACCGAGGGCTAGGCAGGTGATCTCCCACATTTCTGTCATGCGTTAGCACACCACTCTCAGAGGTGAGGACACTGTTAGAAATCGTAGTCACAGTGTGTCACTTTGACAGCTAAACAACCAAACCTACAGCCTTTCTGAGCACATCTCAAGAAACCCCAAGTCAGAATGTAGTTTGGTGTAACCAATATGGAAAACCTCCAGTATGGAGCCTCATCAAAAAATTAAAAATAGAATTATTAGGTGATCCAGCATTCCCACTTCTGGGCATTTATCCGAAAGAAATGAAGTCACTATCTCTAAGAGATACGCTTACACTCCCATGTTCTCTGCAGCACCATTCATAATAACTGACACATGAAAACGACTTAATGTCCCTCAGGGGCTGAATGGATAAAGAAAATATAATGTGTATATATGGTGGAATAATAGCCGTAAAAAGAAGGAAATCTTAACTTGTGTGACAACATGGATGAACCTTGAGGGCATTATGCCAAGTGAGATACTTGGGAGAGAGAAAGACAAAGACTGCATGATTTCACTTTATGAAATCTAAAAAAGCCAACCTCATAGAAAAGAGTAGAATGGTGGTTGTCAGGGTCTGGGGGTGGGGTGGGTGGAATGGGAGTTGTTGGCCAAAAAGTACATATTTCTAGTAATAACATAAATACGTTTAAGGGCATCAGGGTGACTCTTGTTAACAATACTGTATTGAATACTTCAAAGTGGCTAAGAGTAGATCTTTTTTTTTAAAGGTTTTATTTATTTATTTGACAGAGATCACAAGTAGGCAGGCAGGCAGAGAGAAAGGGAGGAGCAGGCTCCCCGCTGAGCAGAGAGCCCGATTCGGGGTTTGATCCCAGGACCCTGGGATCATGACCTGAGCCAAAGGCAGAGGCGTTAACTTACTGAGCCACCCAGGTGCCCCTAAGAGAGTAGATCTTAAATGTTCTCACCACTTTGACTTACATACGCCAAAATGGGGATTATGTATGAAGGGAAGGATGTGTTAACTTTTTTTTTTTTCAAAATTTATTTATTTGTCAGAGAGAGAGGGAGAGAGAGCACAGGCAGACAGAGTGGCAGGCAGAGGCAGAAGGAGAAGCAGGCTCCCCGCCGAGCAAGGAGCCCGATGTGGGACTCGATCCCAGGACACTGGGATCATGACCTGAGCCGAAGGCAGCCGCTTAACCAACTGAGCCACCCAGGCGTCCCGTGTTAACTAACTTTATTGTGCTCATCATGTTGTAATATAGAAGTGTATCAAATCATTACATTCTATACCTTAAACTTACACAATGTTGTATTTCAATTATCTCAAAGCTGAACAAAGGTAAAACATGACAGAGAAAAATAAAATTGTATCCTCACTACACACACACACACACACACACACACACACCACCACCAACAACAAAATCCAAATTCAGAATGTTCCCAGAGGTGGCCTTGCTGTTTTGTTTCAAGGTCCACACTTGTAGACATGTGGTAGAGAACACATTTTCAATTGTGCTTGTTGCTTACTATGGTTTTTAAACTAGTAGCTGAAAGTATATTTTGACAAAGGAAAGAAGATTAAGCATTGTACTATGTACAAAGTAAATACAGTTTAAGTCCCAATTGCCTCGGGGTTCTTTTAAAATGTATGTCTTGTAGGGAGATAATCACAATTTTGGTTACTTGAGATGTATTTTATAATTATTTGCAAAGAATAAACTGTAGTACTAAAAAGGGAAAATACTTTTGGATCAGTTCTTTATTTAAAAATATTTGTGGTTATCTCATGTCCTTAACAAATTGAGGTACGAGGGGCGCCTGGGTGGCTCAGTGGGTTAAAGCCTCTGCCTTCTGCTCAGGTCATGATCCCAGGGTCCTGGGATTGAGCCCTGCATCGGGCTTTCTGCTCTGTGGACAGCCTGCTTCCTCCTTTCTCTCTGCCTGCCTCTCTGCCTAGTTGTGATTTCTCTCTGTCAAATAAATAAAATATAAAAAAAAACAAATTCAGGTATTGAAAAACACACACACACACACACACACACACACACACACACACACACACACACTTTTAATCTCTTATTGCCTTTAAAAACCCGATCTTCCTTTTCAGGTGCGTAGCTGTGTGGAGCATGGTGAGCTGAATGACTTAGGAAACTCCTAGTTACACTCGGACAAGTTACACCAGCATTAAGATTTTTCTCTTCATCGTCTAGGTTCACTATAGAACATTGTTCTCCTTGCACATTTAGAGCATTTTAACAATCCGGAAGTGTTTCAGCATGTATTTTTTAAAGATAAGGACTCTTTTCAAAACCATAATCACAATATCATTTTTACACCTACAACAACTAACAATGTTTCCTTATCACCAGACTTCCAGCTTAAATATTCAATGACACATAGTTGAAATATTTAAAAAGATATTTGTTTGAATCAGGATCTGGAAGGTCCACACTTTGTGACTGGCTCATTGCCCCCAGGTCTCTTGTAATCTAGATCGCCCGGTCTCTTTTCCCTTTCCGTTGTATTATTTATTTATTTGTTTGTTTATTTTTGGTTGAAGAAGCTAAGACATTAGCTTGTAGAGTTCCCTAGAGTCTGAATTTTGTTGAGTGCACCTTAGGGTGCCATTTGACATATTCCTGGACCCCTGGATCCCCTGTAAACCAACAGCAAATCCAGAAACTTTCTTTACAGGGGGTGGCCCGTCCTTCAGTCTCAAGGCTCTTAAAGCTTGGTTGTCTCTGTAATGTTAGCAGCTGTTGGTGGCCGTGGCCCAGGGCTGGATTACCTTAGAGGTTGCAAGATGTTGATTGTCTCTTTCTTTCTTTCTTTCTTTCTTTTCTTTTCTTTTTCTTTTTCTCTTTCTCTTTCTCTTTCTCTTTCTTTCTTTCTCTCTCTCTCTCTCTCTCTTTCTTTCTTTCTTTCTTTTCTTTGACAGAGAGATCACAAGTAGGCAGAGAGGCAGGCAGAGAGAGAGAGGAGATGTGGGACTCGATCCCAGGACCCTGAGATCATGACCGGAGCCGAAGGCAGAGGCTCAACCCACTGAGCCACCCAGGCGCCCCTCTCTCATTCCTTCTTCACTTGTCAGCCAGAATACTCCATAAAGAGAAATTTCTCCTCATCAACTATTTGGTTATCCTAAGTTCACATGGGTAAGGCAGGAAATGTTTGATTCTTTCTTTTAATTTACTAGTTCTCAGAAAAGTGAGTTGGTTTCCCAGCATTCTCCAAAGGCCATCATTGATTTTTAAAAAAATCACTATGAAACATACATCATATAACATGTATCGATTTGGGACATCAAACCTGTTTGACATGTTTCAGTCCATCGCAGTTATTCTTACTGATACTCATGTTGTCCCATTTGTGGCCAGTGGGAGCCTTTTCTCATTCACTTCTGAATTCTTTTGACATGACTCTGTTAGTCTTTGATGGCTTCCTTGCTTTGACAAGACGTTTCTTGTTTTTGACAAGGTGTTTTGGCTTGTTACCTTTCCTGCCCCAGACTCAGAATCAGCCATTTTTACAAGGTTACCTGGCTTGTGTTTTTTTATTTTAGTGAAAAATGGTATTTGGAAAGTAAGTGCAATTATTTCTGGAAAAAAAATTACACACTACTCTTCTTGGATCATCCTTCTAGAAATCTTTTGATGTGAGGCTGTTGATCCTTCTAGTTTTATTTTTTATTAACCTCATGTTTCAGTTTTGGAAAAGGTTTCAAAAGTATTAAGCCCTAGTCCAGTTTATCGATGTATTATTCTGTTGGTCCAACTTTAAATGGTAATCTTCAAAGGAAAAAAATGTTGGCTTTTTAACTTTACTTCTGTTTTGTGTTAATCTCTGTCCATAAGCACTCACTAAGAGGTTTTCTGATACTGTCACAAAATATTTACAATGTAGTCGATTCAAGAAATGTTCTTCAAGTAGATGCTCGAGTAGCAACTTTTAGCTCCAATTGTGCTTAAAGCTGTTAAAAATGCCAACCCAAGAGAGTTATAATGTCGACTCAGCATTGCTATCTTTTGTCACCCGTGCACACCTGCAACACCGTGAAACCGTCAAGTGCACCATCGCTAATAGCGGCCGCGTTCTGGGGTTGCAGGCGTTCTAGGCTTTCTCTCCAGAGTGGATGTTGGGGAGCTCCGAGTAGTTATGCTTATCACAGTTTGAAATTCCAGACCGCTTGGAAGAGCTGTTGCTGTGCCGTTACACTCCACCTTCAGTCCTGTCCGTTTCTCTCAGACCCAGTCTTCTTGGATTCTCAGCTTCTCGTTAAAAAAAAAAAAAAAAATCACCCTCACAGGTTTCTCTCCCCTCAGCAACAGGCACTGCTTGAGCGCCTGATGGGGCCAAACAGTCGGCTCAGCACTTGAGGGCGGAAACGTTGGGTAATGTGACTCTTCTTTCGGGAGGCCCCCCACGCTGCAGTGTTACACTTCCTTCTGCCTTCTGGGGGCTCACACTTTAGGGGGACCATGACACCTGGGGGTGTAAGTGAAGCCTGAAGAGGGGGCACTGAATCTGCCGGGGAAGGCGGCGAAGGTTCCCTGTGGTTTCCTGTCACCTGTCTCCTTTCTGCCTGACCAGACAGCGCATTTCTTACTAACAGAGGGCCATGCAGTGACTCAGGCCTTGCCCTGGTCAGAGTGACCCCCCCCCCCACTTTTTTTTTCTGTGGAATTGTTCTTCACTTCCCTCCTTTTGACCCGCTTCCCCTAGTCTTCTAAACGTTCTCGCCTCTTATAGCTCAGCCCGCTTAGCTGCACTGAAGTCAGCAGAAAGCCTCTTGTCTTTCTTCTTTCATGCCACATGTCCACCTCTAGAGCCGCACTCCCCCGCGCCGCCCCCACACTGTCCTTGAGAGAAGCCACAGCTGTATTCTGTAATAGTCCTCACGAAGTATCTTGTCCGAAGCGCCCTAAGAATTCATTTTTAATAAAGAAGTGTTAGCAAATATTTCGATGTGTTATCCATAACCAAGTGTGTTTCATGCAGTGTCTGTTGAATAAAACTGGCTCATGACATGAGTGGGTGTCAGGGGAAAAGCAGTGTTTTCTAATTATTTTACTTTATATGCTCTCTAATTAAATGAACACATAGCATAAGCAGACGTTTGGCTGCTTCTGCTTCCTTTTTAAAGTTTGGTTGGCCCCAAACCTTTTGGATCTTCTTACTGAGGAAAATAAGGGATCACCTTCTAATCAGGTACCCATCTCCAGATCTTTCCTTTGGATCTGAGAGCCAGGCTGTTATTATAAAGTCCGGGGGGAGTGCATATCTATTTATCCTCAAGCCATTTTGTTACTTAGAACTCAAGTATTTATTATGTAAAGCAACATTCGTGTGCTTGCTTTCTTCTATTGAGAAAAAAGAAAGTTGGGACGCCTGGGTGGCTCAGTCGGTTAAGCGGCTGCCTTCGGCTCAGGTCATGATCCCAGTGTTCTGGGATCGAGTCCCACATCGGGCTCCTTGCTCGGCAGGGAGCCTGCTTCTCCCTCTGCCTGCCACTCTGTCTGCCTGTGCTCACTCTCGCTGACAAATAAATAAAAAATCTTTAAAAAAGAAAAAGTTATGTTTTCTTTAAGTGACTAAACTGTTTTGACTTAAAGTGACTAAACTGTTTTGACTTAATTAACTTTTTTTTAAAGATTTTATTTATTTATTTGTCAGAGATCACAAGTAGGCAGAGAGGCAGGCAGAGAAAGAGAGGGAAGCAGGCTCCCCGCTGAGCAGAGAGCCCGATGCGGAGCTCGATCCCAGGACTCTGGGATCATGACTGGAGCCGAAGGCAGAGGCTTTAACTCACTGAGCCACCCAGGTGCCCCTGACTTAATTAACTTTTTATTAAACTGGTTTTCTAAGGTGCAGTTTATTTTCTCCTCCAGGATTGCTGTATAGAACCATTCTCTCTACAGGCTTATCAACCATTATCAATTGTCTGGATTCTTTGCTAGTTTTTTTTTAACCTGCAAAATCATCTGCACACATTCTCTGTGCTTTCTTTTTATTTAAAAACACATTTTTGGGGTACCTGGGTGGCTCAGTCATTAAGCGTCTTCCTTCAGCTCAGGTCATGATCTTGGGGTCCTGGGATCAAGCCTCGCATCAGGCTCCCTGCTTTGCAGGGAGCCTGCTTCTCCCTCTGCAGCTCCCCCTGCTTATGCTCTCTCTGTTTTTTTCTCTCTCAAATGAATAAATAAAAATCTTTAAAACAAACAAACATCTTTTTCAGGCCGAGTTACTCTTCACCAGCCTATTGAAGGCACGTTTTTAACAGAGCTGTGCATTAGGTGTGCAGTCGGGAAGTGTTTAATAACTCATTGTTTCTGGCTCCCTGTGTGAGGCCTGGTGAGGCCAAGGTTTCCAGATGTAGGCTGTGAGGGATTCTCCCCCAGCCTTTGTGAAACTCTTCTGGATGAGGGCGCAGGCAACCCACCACCGCCCCGCATCACATTCCCATCTCCACCTGGGCCCTTCTGCTATCAGGGGTAGGGGACGGCAGAGGTGGGGATGGGGTCAAGGCTGATCACAGTGGCACCTGGGAGGCTTGGACCAGTGGGCCATAACCTGTTTGGTGACTGACTAGTCACACTGGTTTTTTAAATTTCTCTAGCTGTAGAGTCAAACAAAGTGCACTCGTGTTCGTCATGGCACTTCATGGCGCTGGGTAGTAAGCTGTGGTTTGGAGGAATACTTTCTCAGGCTGTGCACTCACTAACCCACATATATGGAGCATCTGCTCTGTGTCAGATGCCCAGGGAGGGGGAAGAGGTGCTTAGATCTGCCCTTCAAGGCCTCCTAGTCCAGGGAGCAGAGAGGAGGACCTGTGTGGGGAACCTTTCAGCATGCATGATATGAGCCCATAAGGCTAGTGGCTGTGGTTTATGGAGCGGTGTTTGTGTGCAGGAGTTTACACATGCTGTCCCTCATCGTTGCAACAACCCAAATGGGTATATTACCTCCCGGTTTCAAGCACAGAGCCGGTGAACTCAAGTGAGTTGTGTGGCCCCTTTCGCACAGCTAGCTCAGATCTACGCCGGGACTCATTCCCAGGCCTTTTAGGCATCAGGGCCTGGGTTCTTTCTCCCACAGCTCACATGTTTTGTGAAGATGCTTGAAGAGGCAGCACACACTGAGAGCTGGGCCTGGAGACCAGCCTCATGAGCAGTGTCACGGGAATGTCCTTAGTGCCATGGGAAGTGGTCAGCCACGGGCTTTCTTTCCTCTCTCACAGCCGGCTGCTGCTTTTTCTTCTCTCGTAATGGCTCTCATTTTCCCTTCCCTGCTGAGGCCCAGTTCTTACGAGCTGCTGCTGGGCCCCTGCAGATGTCATTTAACTCTGCAGGAGGCCATCCCTGCAAACGGTACCTGGGGATAGAGTTCAGCGACTCTTTCTTCCCTGGACTCTGTGTTCTGTGCCTGTCTTCCTTGGGGAAGCTCATGTTCAGTTTCTAACAGTTTCAGGCCTTGGGAATGACCCTTTGTTGGCCCCTGAATGGTCTCCTTAGTGGTGTGTTTGTGAAGATGCCAGAGGAGAATGTGCTGGTGTGGAGGTCAGCTTTGTTGGACTTGGAGGTCCTCACAGTGCTGGTGGCCCTGACCTAGGAAGTTCGGGTCCCTAAACCCTCAGCCTTGACACTACCAAGAGAGCATGGGATGTTGAGAACTGGGCCATGGACAGTCTTGTGTAGGGAAGAGTCTGTTGTTCAGAAAGTTGACCTACAAGTGTATCTGTTAAGTTCCTCTGGTTGCAAGCCACGGAAACCAACTCACTTTCAATCGTGATAGGGAAGAGGATTTACTGGAGGGCTACTGGCTGGTTTATAGGATGGAAGAAAAGATGGCAGCCGGGTAGTCCCAGAGATCCCTACCTCTTTTGGGAGTCCTGCTGGGGGATCTGCTCTAGCCACATCCAGTCTTTGTCATACCCATCTGCTGTCGTGAGACCTAGTTGATCCTGTGCTGGCAGAGATGGGATATTTTCTTGGGCAGTCCCATCAAACTGTGTCTTATGGGAGAGAGGAGGGTCTCCCAGATGGATTTACCTTCTGAATGGGGATTGGTCTCTCCCTGGGATACAAAGGCAGTCAACCACCTTGATCAGTGATAGCTGTGATCATAAATTCCAAAATATACATCACATAGTCTTTTTAATTTTTAAAAGCTATATTGAGGTATAAAATTCTACCCATTTTAAGTGTACCGTTAGATGATTTTAGTAAATTTACAGCATTGTGAAACCCTCACCACAATTTAATTTTAGCACACTTCCATCACCCCAGTAAGATCTCTTGTTATTCATCTGCAGTCGCTCCCTGGCCTAAGCAAGCACTGATCTTACCATCTCATTAGATTTGAACATGGATTCTTGTATGTTCTTTTTTTTCTTAAAATTTCATTTATCTACCTGACAGAGAGAGAGAGAGAGCATAAGTAGAGCAGTAGATAGAGGGAGGGGGAGAAGCTGGCTCTCCACTGAGCAGGGAGCCCAATGTGGGACTTGATCCCAGGACCTTGGGATCATGACCCGAGCCAAAGGCAGATGCTTAACCAACTGAACCCCCCAGGTGCCCCAGGTTCTTGTATGTTCTTGACTGGTGTAAATTTTTCTGGGTATTCTGGGAACTATGCTGTATATGAAAGGAAAAATACCCCTGTTGCCATGGATGTCTGTATCTCTCTTGTCTCACTTTTCCTCCTTTTCACTTTGTATCTTCTCTTCTCTCACCGGGACTATGATATGGGAGAGTTTAGTCCCAGCCTTGACACTGCCATGATTTAGCTCTCACCCCCTTTGTGCCTCAGTCATGGAACCTTCCAGGCCTTAGTTCCTCATCTGTAAAATTAAGAAAAGGATTTGACAAGATGGTAATTAATGTTCTCTCTATCTCTAATGATCAGGAATCATGATTTTTCTTGGTGAAATCTTTTTTGGCAAATAATTACTTCTTGATTTTATATGCTTTCCTCAATCAGACAACTGGAACAAAAGAAAAAATTATTCTTTAAGATTCACAAGTGAAATGATTCTCTTTCTTTTTTATTGAGATATAATTGACATGTAACAGTTTCAGGTGCACAATGTAATGATTTGATATTTGTATATATTTGAAAAAGATCAACACAGTAAGTCTAGTTACCATCCATCACTGCACATAAATAATTTTTTTTCTTGTGATGAGAAATTTTTAAGAGTTACTCTCAGTAACTTTGATATATGCAGTAATGTATTATTGACTATGGTCACCATACTATACATTACATCCCCATGACTTATTTATTTTATAACTGGCATTTGTACCTTTTGACCCCCTTCCCCCATTACATGTCCCCCTCCCACCACTGCCAAACCCTGCCTCTGTCAAGGGCCAATCTGTTCTCTTTATCTATGAGCTCTTTTCCTTCCTGCTTTTTTTAGAGTCCACATATAAGTGAGATCATACAATAATGATCTTTCTTTGTCTTGCTCTTTCTTTCACTTAGTGTAATGCCCTCAGGGTCCATCCATGTTGTTGCAAATAGAAAGATTCCGTTCTTTTTTATGTCTGAATATTATGCCATTATGTATGTGTGCCATATCGATTCATCTGTTGATGGACACTTGGGCTGCTTCCATATCACGGCTCTTGTAAATAATGCAAGAGTGAGCATAGGGTTGTAGATATCTTTTCATGTAAGTGTTTTCATTTTCTTCAGATACATGCCCAGGAGTGGGATGGCTGGGTCACATGGTAGTTCTATTTTTAATTTTTGGAGGGACCTTCATACTGCTTTCCATAGCAGCTGCACCATTTCCATCAGTGGTGCACGAGGGTTCCCTTTTCTCCACATCCTTACCAATACTTGTTATTTCTTGTCTTTTTGATGATAGCCATTCTGACAGGTGGGACATGATATCTCGTTGTGGTTTTATTTGCATTTGCCCAATGATGAGTGATTTTGAGCACCTTTTTATGTACCTGTTGGCCATCTGTAGGTCTTCTTTTTTTTTTAAGATTTTTATTTATTTGACAGAGAGAGATCACAAGTAGGCAGAGAGGCAGGCAGAGAGAGGGGGAAGCAGGCTCCCCGCTGAGCAGAGACCCCGATGCAGGGCTCAATCCCAGGACCCTGGGATCATGACCTGAGCCGAAGGCAGAGGCTTAACCCACTGAGCCACTCAGGCGCCCTGCCATCTGTAGGTCTTCTTTGGAAAAATGTCTGTTTGGATCCTCTGCCCGTTTTCTAGTCAGATTGTGTGTGTGTGTGTGTGGTTTTTTTCGTTTTGTTTTATTTTTTGTTTTGCTGTTGAGTTGTATGAATTATTTATATATCTTGGATATTAACTCCTTATTAGATATATGATTTGCAAAGATTTTCTTGCATTCAGTAGGTTGCCTTTTCATTTCGTTGATGGTTTTCTTTACTGCATATACAGCTGAAATTCTTTATTTATTTTAAAAAGATTTTATTTATTTACTTGAAAGAGAGAGAGAGAATGGGGGGAGGGGCAGAGGGAGAGAGAGAGAGAATCTTGAGCAGACGCTGCCAAGTGCAGAGCCCTGATGTGGTGCTCGATCTCCTGAGCCCGAAATCATGACCTGAGCTGAAAACAGGAGTTGGATGCTCCAGTGACTGAGCCACCCAGGCGCCCCATCTGAAATTCCTACTGTTTAAGACTGCTTGAGAGGTTTGTGGTATCATCTGTGTATGTGTGTGTGTGTGTGTGTATGAAATTATTTCCTATATATATTTAGAAATTATAATTCTGTGTATCTATATCTATACACACACACACACATACATACATATGTGGGAAATTATTTGGAGAACTTTTATTCTCCTTCATGCTCTTTGGTTTATTCAAATACTTTTGAGCTGGACATGATGTTAGGCAAGGGAGGTAGAAACCTGAAAAAAGATAATGGCTCTTCCCAGATGGAGCTTGCCGTCTGACTAGGCTGAACCACCATGAACTTGTGGTGTGCTAAGTGGTGCCAGGAGACAGGAAGTTCAGTGCACAGAGGTAGGGAGGGGCCAGGTCACAGAGTGGGGCCTCTGAAATGCCACCGTGAGAAGTTTGCTGTGAGAAGGTGCTTGGCAGCTGGCTTAGCCAACTGACAGTTAAAAAGCAGCCATTTCATCGGTGGGGGGAGGACACCTTCCAGGGAGCCTGAAGGCAGAGATCTGGGTGGTTCACATGTTTTACATGTTAAAGCAGACCTCTTATCTAGTCTGGCTCTGTCTGGACACGAGGGTTAACTGTAGCTGGGGCTTTGCAGCCAGGCAGTAAATGTGTGGAGGCTGGCTTTGGCACAGAGGGCAGCTGGAGGGTGGTCATTTTCTGACAGGGAGACGTTCTTCAGTTTTGTAATTTATGCTGTCTTTAAGTATGCGATTTTTGTTTACTGTTGCCCTAATTACACCTCTGATATATTTTATTTAGCTTAGTGTTTTAATTTTGTGCTCACGCCCACTGGTGGTTTCCCAAAGGGTACCATTAACAAAAATCACAGGTAATGTTTTCTCATTCCTGTAGCTCCCTGAAGCTTCCAGAAGCCAAGGAAATGGGTTTCGGGGACACTTTCTTATGGGCTCTTGTGAATATTTTGACTATGTTTGTGAAATGTGAAGTCTTGATTTCTTATCTGCCAAGTATTATCTTAAATTATCTCTGTCCAGTGAAAGTATACTACTAGGCCGCCTATGTAATTTTAAATGTCCCAGTAGCCACATCCATAAGATAAAGAGAAACAAGCAAAATTAATTTGAATAATATATTTAACCCCCATACATAAAATACCATTTCAACATGCAGTCAATCTAAATTTATGAGATATTTTACATTCTTTTTCTCCCAATAAGTCTTTGCCACCTGCTTTGTATTTCATAACCCATCTCAACTCAGACTAGCGACACTTTGGGTACTTAGTCACCAAATATGGCAGGCGATACTGTAGTGGACAAAGTCCAGAACCTTTCAGAGGCTTACAGACAACACAGGACAGAACCTTTCAAGTAGGTAGGAGAGACCTAGCTTCATGATTTATGAAGTCTTAAGAAAACCATACATAGGTTTCCTCCTCTTTGAGCAACCTGTTACATAAAAATTCATCTTGGCAGGAAAGGTAAAGCAGGAAGTGATTATTCATGTTACAAAAGAATTAACCACAGGATTCTTTAAATAGCAAGCTCCCTTAGTGCACTGAAGAATCTGAATCAATTTGCAAAAATGTGATTGACGCTTGGCATTTTGGTACCAACTTGGTTGGGCAGAGAAGTACCTGCCATTATGAAGTGCAAGCCGAGCACTTCGGTGTATCATGGCTGACTGAGCACCTACTACATGTCATGGCTGCTCACAGGAGAGCAAGACCGGAAGTAACCCCTGGGGGTGATCTGTACCCGGAAGGCCTTTAGAGGCTCCCTGGGACCGTGAGACGCATATGCAGCCACCACCATAGGGAACTGCCTTGAGGCCAGGGCCCAGGGAGGACTGGGGGCTGGAGGAGTCTGGAAGGTGATAGGAGGCCGTCAGGGCCCAGCTGGTGCCAGAAGGCAGAGAGAGCCCATATGTGAAGACTTAAGTGTCTAGGAGATAAAACAAGTGTAAATCTGGAAAGACGAGGTCAATAAGATCTTGGGAAGACTCAAAAATGATGTAGTTACGCTTTATTTATCCCTGAGCCCCTAATTCCTAATCCCCAGGCTTACTTACAGTAAGCATCAATTAAGGTGCGTCGTGGGGCTCATCAAACAAAAGAGAGAGACTGAAGCAAACAGGGTGTGTTTCTCATCAGTTTGCAACAGCAGCAGGCAGCTGTTTTCTTCCAAGTAACCCTCTTGAAGCAGATGCCTCAGTCCTTTCCCAGCTTCATTTTGGTGAGGTCCATATACAGAAGGGAGAAGATGAGACTTGTTCTTTAGGAAAGAAGAAGCAAGATTGTATTCTGGAAGTTAATGGGGTTCTGACTCCCCCAAAGTACACAGGATTCAGGTTCAGTATTTAGGTAGACTATTGACTAGATTCCTCCTTAGCAGCCTTCCTGTGCTCTCCCCCAGACAGGTCCATGCGTTGTTCCCCCCACCCCCGTTCCACTCACCATAATTTCCTGTTCCCATCAGACAGACTATGAGCTTTTATCTCCAAGTGCTAGTGGGATCAGTGGGGAGCCTAGGTAAGTGTTCCAAGTGTTTTCTTGGTTAAAAAATACCTATTATTGGGGCACCTGGGTGGCTCAGTGGGTTAAAGCCTCTGCCTTTGGCTCAGGTCATGATCCTGGGGTTCTGGGATGGAGCTCTGCATCGGGCTCTCTGCTCAGCAGGGAGCCTGCTTCCCTTCCTCTCTCTCTGCCTGCCTCTCTGCCTACTTGTGATCTCTGTCAAATAAATAAACAAAATCTTTTAAAAAATACCTATTATTAAAAAGGGAATTGAGTATTTCCATGTGTATATTTATGTATAGATTGTATGCATATATTACTGCATTAGTTGAGAAAACCCAAAAGAAGCTTCTAAACATTTGTTATTAGGTTTGGTGGACTTTGGGGAACACATAAGATTGAGTATTATATGACTTTAGACATTGGTAGGAAATGAAGGCATTTGTCTTCATGGCCCAGGTACATACTTTCAAACATCTTGCAATCCCAGTAGTTCCATACTATAATTGGGTATTTTAGACCTATATCATTAGTGGAAAACAACCTGTATTATAAATTGTCTTGATAATTTAGGGTTTTGGTCATCTCCCTGTAGGACCTGGTTAGCCTGTCCTTGTGTTTACCTCCCCATGCAGCTTGCAAAGAGCTCACACCAGGAGTTGAAAGCAGCAGCTCCGCCATTTCCTTGTTTACTCGGTCGCATGTTGGGTATTGGCTATACCCCTACTTTCTTTCTTTATTTATTTTTTTTAAAGATTTTATTTATTTATTTGGCAGAGAGAGGAAGAGAGCACAAGCAGGGGGAGCAGCAGGTAGAGGGAGAGGGAGAAGCAGGTTTCCCACCAAGCAGGGAGCCCGATGTGGGGCTCCATCCCAGGACCCTGGAATCGTGACTTGAGGTGAAGGCAGACACTTCACTGACTGAGCCACCCAGGTTCCTCCATCGCCTTCTTTATTAACGGAAGTCATTTCAAGGCTTTTATCCTTTTATTGACAGGTAATAGCCATAAGGAGGCTTTATCAGGAGGCCTCAGGGAACTGCAGGGTTCTCATGGAGCTGAAAGCTGGCTCTGGCTCTCACCGCCATCTTGTGGAGGAGCACCGCTGTCCCTCAGGCTGCTTCCTGTCCGCAGAGCCCCCTTGACTGCCAGCCCTAGAGGCTGGATGAAGGAACCAGTGTCATTCTATAAATGGAATACTTAAGGAGTTGAATTTTTCTCTTTTTAAAATTAAAATAAAATGAAATGATGTTCTAATTTTTTTTTTCAACTAGTCCCTGAAGTGGGCGCATCACACTTTAGAGAGCACTGGCTCAGAAGATGGTCTTAACTGCTTTGCTGAGCTTCAGGTTCTTTCATTGGGAAGATGAACATCATAATATTGTGAGGATTAAGTGAGATAGTGCAGGAAAATGTCGGGCGCAGAAATAGTGATTACTGTAGGCTCCGTTCCAATAGCAGAGCCTCAGTAGATCGCTGTCTGTGTCATTTGAAGAAAGTTTTGTTGTTGGTTTTTTTTTACAATTTTTATTTATTTATTTTTATTTATTTATTTATTTATTAATTTCATTTCTTTTCAGCGTAACAGAATTCATAGTTTTACAACACACCCTGTGCTCCATGCAATGCGTGCCCTCCATAATACCCACCACCTGGCTCCCCCAACCTCCCACCCCCTGCCCCTTCAAAACCCTCAGGTTGTTTTTCAGAGTCCATAGTCTCTCATGGTTCATCTCCCCTTCCAATTTCCCTCCACTCCCTTCTCCTCTCCATCTCCCCATGTCCTCCGTGTTATTTGTTATGCTCCGCAAATAAGTGAAACCATATGATAATTGACTCTGCTTGACATATTTCA
Source organism: Mellivora capensis (assembly GCA_004024625.1). Lineage (NCBI taxonomy): Eukaryota > Metazoa > Chordata > Mammalia > Carnivora > Mustelidae > Mellivora > Mellivora capensis. Next base: position 443 of record PISX010008748.1, on the reverse strand, counting down.
CTCAGCATAATCTCTACCAGTCCCGTCCATGTTGCTACAAAAGTTGGGTATTCATCCTTTCTGATGGAGGCATAATACTCCATAGTGTATATGGACCACATCTTCCTTATCCATTAGTCCGTGGAAGGGCATCTTGGTTCTTTCCACAGTTTGGCGACCGTGGCCGTTGCTGCTATAAACATTGGGGTACAGATGGCCCTTCTTTTCACCACATCTGTATCTTTGGGGTAAATACCCAGTAGCACAATTGCAGGGTCATAGGGAAGCTCTATTTTAACTTCTTGAGGAATCTCCACACTGTTCTCCAGAGTGGCTGCACCAACTTGCATTCCCACCAACAGTGTAAGAGGGTTCCCCTTTCTCCACATCCTCTCCAACACACGTTGTTTCCTGTCTTGCTAATTTTGGCCATTCTAACTGGTGTGAGGTGGTATCTCAATGTG